>JAAGNO010001360.1:7342-19329 GCA_033439905.1 Ceryle rudis | reverse complement strand
CCTGGATGAGGGCACAGAGTGCACTGTCAGCAAGGTTGCTGATGACACCAAGCTGGGTGGAGTGGCTGACACACCAGAGCTGCGCTGCCATCCAGCGAGATCTGGACAGGCTGGAGGGTTGGGCAGGAAAAAAATTGATGAAATTTAACAAGGGCAAGGAGGGTGACAGAGCCTGGCCCAGGCTGCCCAGGGGGGTTGTGGAGTCTCCCTCTCTGGAGAGATTCCAGACCCTCCTGGATCTGTTCCTGTGTGATCTGGTGCAGGTGACCCTGCTCTGGCAGGGGGGTTGGACTGGATGATCTTTTGAGGTCCCTTCTGCCCCTGACATTCTGTGATCAGTAGGCAATGTATTATTTTGGTAAAAAAGTAACATCTATGCTGGTTTTTTTCCCCTACAGTATTTCTTCTTTGTTCTTTGCACTGAATAAATGCACAATGGTGCAAAAATACATTGTCAGACATCTATAGATTCCTTGGTTAAATCTCAAGTTTTGACACCCTCTGAGTACTTTTGAAAAAGATAATAATTTTAGTGTAGTGTTTTCTTCTTAGTATTCATTTGGACTGGTGAGGTTTTTACTTAGCCTAGTTCTTCAGATTCATTCAGTGAACTGAGTTGCCAATACTGCCAGCTTAAATCCACTTCTGATTGCCTTATTTCTTCTTGGCCATGTTTCACGACTCCAGAATGAGTATAGCTATGGTGAGACTGAATGTTAGGTATGGAGATAATCACAGAGAGTTAATATGGGCTTTCTTTCACGGCATTTGATGTAGCAACGCATGACAAAATGATCTTAAAGATTTAGCCAACACTGAGTTTCATAAAATGGCAGTTTGGCCATCTTGAAATGTTTTGCTTGAAGGATCCTGGATCCTGTCAACTTTCAGAAAAGCTGGGAAGTGTAATTTCCTGAGAGGCCTCGATTTTTTTAAACAAAGATGCCAAGCTGCTTCTGGGCTGCTGGCAGTTTGATGCTTGATTTCTATATTTCACCCATGGAGGGAAGTGGCATAAAAAGGGTCAGTGGTTGGAAATTGAATGTGTAACAATTTAGATTAGAGATGGAAATGTAGTTTTTAAGAGGGAATGTTCTTAACT
Source organism: Ceryle rudis (assembly GCA_033439905.1). NCBI lineage: Eukaryota > Metazoa > Chordata > Aves > Coraciiformes > Cerylidae > Ceryle > Ceryle rudis. Next base: position 18,227 of record JAAGNO010001360.1, on the reverse strand, counting down.
GGTAGCAGATTTTCAAGGCAAGTGCTGAATTCTCCTAGTCTTCAACAAAAGATATCTTACCGAACAATCCCTACCTGTCAAACTACATCCAACACAGTTACTAGATGGAATTTTATGTACTCTTAATATAGAAAATCAAGCTAAATCATTATAAATGCTTCTTTTAGCATCTATGGAGAAGGAATTTATAGAAATTCTCAACTATTACTGAATTTGCATGCAACTAACTCTCACTTGGAGCTCAGTGAGGAATAAAAATGGAAAGAGAGAATATATAATTTGCAGGAAATTCTTGTCAGTACCATTCTTCCAAACTGTATATTTAAGAAACAGTCCTTACTCCTCCTTGACATCCCTCTAAGATCCTTAAGGAAATTAAGAAGTGGTGTTGTGAAAGTCATAGAAGGACCTTTAAATCACATAGCTGAGAAGGCAAGAATTTAAAGAAGGTAAAATGAAAGCTGAAGGGTAAGGCCCTCAAAATCTGTGCATTGTTATGTCTTTTCATATAGACACTAGTAACATTATTTGCTTAGTATTTCGACATACAATCTTACCCCTCTCCCACCCACACACATTCTTGTTAAGTATATCTTGTTAATCGTAATGTTATCTTTACATTTTTCACCTCAGGGAAGTTTTTACAAAAACTTCTAAAAGTAAACAGCAGTTAAAACACCCAAACCTAACAAATTTTACCGGTCTTGATGAATTTTAAAGGAAGCATTTGCCATTAGCAATTTTAATTAACAATTAACAATTTTAACTAATAATTAAAAAGATGAAGTTTGCTAAATTGTGGGGTTTTTTTTTCATGTTTAAAACTATATAATGTGCCAACTTTTCTTAAAATAACACTGTATATAATTGCAGGTGCAATCTTTTAGAGTTTATCCTGTCCTTCTTAGCTAGATCCGGATTGTTCTGACAGAATCAAGTGAAAGAACTCCATCCTTAATATAAATGAAACTAGAACAAGACTAACCAGCTTTTCACTCCCTCCTTGGCAAAATTATTTCCGCAGAGGTTATCCAAGATGTGTCCTGCCCGATCAGTGTGTTGCTCAGAAGAGTGCAGCAGATCAGAATGAGATTTCATGTTCATCACACTGCTGGTTTCTCTCTGGATGCGCTGTCACGATATGAAATGAGGGGCTGTGGATGACTTTCTGCTACGATTCAATTGTGTAACTGCCCACTCCTATAGCTTTCCAGTGGCCTGTGCATAGTTACTGCACTTTTACTTAATGCTGACTTGAACTGATGGTCTGTAAGCTAAATCTGTTATAGTCTACTATAAAAGGACTATATATACGTGTGCATCAATATATAAAGGACTGTATATAGTCCTTAAGACAGCTAGCCTCTTCAGGTTTATACAGCAAGTAACATACTCTAATGGGGTATCTTTCTTTCCTGCTTCACTCCTGTTTTGTTCCCGTATTACGCTGAGGTTGCTTTGGTGAGTAGCATGGTTCACAGCTAAGTCTTGAACTTTGAATTCTTGACATGCCTGAACTGGCTTTCTACCTGAAGAAAAGCAAGTATTCCTCTTTCAGTGCTTAGCTTTGCATAAACAGGTCTTTACCCTGACCTTTGCTTATAGATACTGTTATCCAGTCAGCCAGCTACACTGGAAGGAGGCAGAACAGACTTTTTCAAGCAGCAGTCAGTTTGAAAATATATGAAGAATGCACATTTCTTCTGCATAGGAAACCCTCCAATTTTTGTGAAAAAAGAATTATTTGTGGAGAAAGATGGTCGGGAGATTTTTTTCACACTTCTACCAAATATTTTTTTAAGTCAACTTTCAGCTCTCACTGTTCACAGGATCTGAAAGCACAGCTCACAGGCCCAACCCACCTTTCCAGCGTAGCAGTGATAAGAGATCGTCGAGAAGCTGATAAACAAAAGCTTCAGGATTAAGAGCAAAATGAAATATTTGGGGTGGGTTTTTAGTGAAAAGTGGTGTCCATGAATAAATTCACAATTTTTTGTTGTTGTTGGTTTTCTTTTATTAGGTAGCTCTTTCTCTGGGCTTCTTTTAAAATCCTTTACTTACTTATTGTGCAGTTTAGTAGTCCTTGCCTTAGTCCTTGCTAAGGTTAAAAAAACCCTCACTTCTTTTCCCCTCCATAAATACATTCCCCCTGACAATTCCCCTTTGGGCGGTGTTATTTTGATCCCTTCCAAAATACAAGGCTGTGTGCTAAATGGCACTGAATAGCATACACAGGAGGAACAAAGGTATGATTAATCGTACGCGTCAACGTATTTGTTTTACTTCAAGGTACCTGCATATTTTAAAGTAGCAGAAGCCACGGCATGAATTCTAGCATATATTAATCCAAGCACAAACTTTCTATACGTTCTGGCTATACGCGCCAAACAAATAACAAGCATTGTGAAAAACCACATTACAATCCCTTAATTGCTAATGTTTGAGTGCTAGCTGGATCAAGCTAGCACAGGTACAATATCATGGACTTGTACTACTTTCTTGATTTTGCTTTGTAGGCACGTCTGCTGCTTAATAAGATTTGAGCAAGTTTGGCGGGGGCTTGTAGCATACTTCCCTGAGCAGGATTTTTTTTGAAAGTGAAGGTCTAAAGAGGCAATATATTTTAGCAGTCTGCTCATTTATTATATCGTAACAAAAATATTCTTCTTCTCAATGTACAGCCAAATTTTGCTCTTTCAAATTCAGAAAGAATGTTAAAAGATGGGAGTCATTTATTTGTCATTTATTTTAACAGACGTCCAAATGTATGGTTCCAAATCTAATGGTAATTTTGAGATCCTTTTAGAGTTGTTAAAATAGTTGTTTGAGATCCTTTTATAGTTGTTACAGTTGTTAATCTGATTAAGTAAGGGTGATTCATCTCAGTCCAAATGACAAGCTAATAGAGTAGTTGAATTTCTCTCCTGAGGTGCTCATTTTTCCAGTTATGGTAAGGGGGGCCTGGTAGAACTAGAAAAAAATTAATCATCCGAAGATGAAAAAGATGAGTCCCATTCCTCATCAGTTTTATTTGTAGGTGCAAGCTGTGAAAAATAACATGATAGTTTCTAAAATACCATCTGAATATGGATAAAAAGATGATAGAAGGGTGAGGAATATACGTAGTTGGAAGCATCTGATCTTAAATGTTTGAAGTACTTCCTCAAACCAGTGTAAGCTCTCCTGGAGTGTAACAGAATCCCCTTAGTAATTTTCCTTTGTACCAAACACTTGTGTCTGTGCTTTGTATTGTAAAGTGTCTCATTACATTGATATCAATAGGACCTTATCACTCTCAGCAGTATCCTAGCTAGCGTACCAGTAGTTGTCAACTTGCCTGCTAATGATTAATGATTGATCGGTCGGTGCTCTTGGGCATGGATGTTGTGAAAAACTAACTTCATAATTCTGTAGTCTGGGCTTGATGTGTTCTAGGTTGTACTATTTCATCGAAGCTCTTAGGAATTAACTCATCATCTTTAATTTGCATTGATTTAGCTTCTAGTTCAAGGCACTTATTTTTCTTTATCGAAGGTGTGACTAAATGATCCAGATCCTTTTTCCCCCCAAGTTTTTACTTCATGTGTTGCAACAGTTTGTAGTTCTTAACATGCATTGTAATCAAAGAGTTAATTTGAATGGGTTTTTCTTCAACTCAAATCTATACTCCTGCTGTCAATAACCACAAGAAGCATACTGACTTTGCATGCATAATTCCCTGGTTTATGTTGAGGGATCTAGATGCTAACATGCAGATAAATTCTCATTTAGAGTGAGAAACTCTGAAGTAGTTAAAAAAAAAAAAAGAAGAAAGATGCAGAAGTCAAAGGTGAAAGGGAAGCACAATCTGGGTGATTTTTACTCAGATTATATAAAGGAAATGTCATACTACCAAAAGTCAACCCAAGGAAAATACTGAAACAAAGACATTGCCAAAGAAGCGAGTCCCATGAATTGTACTGTTAAATGAAAAATTAATATACAATAAAAATAGAAATTAAGGAAACGAGTGGCTGAGCTTCCCTGCAGTGTTGGCACTTAACTTAAATCAGCAGAAAACAGCTTGGTTGCTAAATGTTAAGAGGTTAAATGTTGAGAGGTTGCTAAATGTTAAAACTATGCTTTGGTCGCAGAAAGGCATATTGCTGTTTGTGTTGTCTGGAGGATGACGACCTGTTGAATAAGTAATTAAAAGTAGAGTATTTAAAACACTAAATATTTTTATTTTGTGTTAGTACGAATGGGCAGAAATTTCATAATCCACTAGGATGCTCCTGATATTAGAAAAGATACTGAATTTGGTACAAATCCAAATTGGATTTATCAAAATTAGTCTTCCTCAAAGCCTTTCCCAAACAGTGGTTACAGTAGCTAAATAGTCATCGTACATCAGTGAGATGAGATGGTTTTCTGCTTTAGATGTGGGTTATGCAACAGTAAAGATTAGCAGAGATTAACTTTTAATTACCTGTTGTTAACAGGGTTTTTGTAATGAGAATGCTGCAGTTTCTTTCATGAGGAGTTTGTGGTAATCTGTAAGAGTGAGAGAGCAGCAAGGAGGCATCTTTATAAAAGATAAACCTCAGAGTTGTTAGGCCTAGAGAGAACCAGAGAACTGCAGGAGGCCCCAGACCCCTACACAGTGAACGCCCACAATAGCTGCTATTGTTCACTTACATCTACCAGCTGTCTTGTGCCCATGTTCTTACACCGTGTGAGTGTGAGACCGTGTTGAGCATCATGGGGTGGAACCTGCAAGACCTCACGGTGCAGCTTATTCTGAACAGGTCCTTGATCAAGGATAGAGGATGACTGTGACATCACAGTGTTCCCCGTGGAATAAGTCTATGGGGTGCCTGGATGTGCAGTGGAGTTGATTCACCTGAGTTGCTGCAAAATACTCCTGAACATCACTGTGGACTGTCATGGAGACATTTGTTTGGTAAGAGACAGAACAGAAGAATATGGTGCCTGTAAAGAACCGTGTTGGTTGAGAAGGTTTACTAGGGATCCTTATACACTGGTTTTCCTTAGGCAAGAAGAAATAATAAAAAAATGTTTTAAATTGATGAAAATAACACTTTTGTCATTAAAGTCATTAAAGATAGATATTTTTAAGGAAGTTAATCTCAAACTAATGATCTAGGTTACTTTTTTTTTTTTTTTCCTGGTCAATAAAAAAGATGTAAACTGAGAAACCCTCCTTGATATCATGGTACAGCTTGGTCATTGGTCAAAGTTAGAAAATAAGTTGCTTTTAAGCACACAGTTCCGTAACTCCCACATAGAGTTTCCTTTGCTGAAATTAAAGTTTTGGAGAAATTTCTGTGTGAATCACATTAAAAAAAACCCAAAAAACCCTAAAGATTGGGCCCAATAATTAAAATCCTGTTTAAGAAGAGGAATAAAGTTAAATGGAGCTGAAAGTAGACATGCAGGCTTGTCTGATTTTTGACACTGGGTAAACTAAAATTGCATATACTAGAGCTTCTAGAAAATCCTATAATCTTTCACTAGCTAAGAAAACTCAGCTCTTCTTTTCACCTTCATGGTATTTTTATCAGAATTTCAGAGCATATCAGAAGTGTCTGTTTATCAAAGTTCATCAAAGGCTGAGGACTGTGTAATTGATCTAATGTGTCTTCTAAATTACACCCACCTAATCTATTTACACAGTACTTTCAGTGCATTTGTTTGAAGTTTAAATGTTTTATTCATGCAACCAGAATTCAAGTTCTGCCTTTTGTCTTTCTTGGTGCTTGGAGATGGTCACGGTTCCACTTTTATTTCTCTATAAACTTAATTACTGCAGCATACGCAGTAGATGCTGAGAACAGCTTTAATGAGTTGATGGAATTAATAGAAGTAAGATTGTGTTATCTTTTTCTTCACTATAAATTTGGCAAACCACTTTCATTTGCAGTGGCCATTCCTTTTATCTAAATAGTTGAGAAGGAATACAGAGATAATTTTTTAGTGGAGTGAAATACCAAGAAGTAGTGAATCAGATAAAATAAAATGCTTAGAGATGCAAGTAAAATTTTTATCTGCTATATATAATCCTTTAATACACCAAGTGATTAGAGAAAATAGGGAGTTGAACACTGAAGATTACAAAGCTAAAACCAAAATACTGCAAACATTTCTTTATAAATATTTAGCCATATTTTTCTAAATGCTTGTGTGATTATAGTGTCCTGATCGCTTATGTTTGTGCACACATGCATACATGAAATGCAGTGAAACTATTAGCTGTGAAGTAAAGAAAACAAAGTCATTATGTTTATATTGAATATTTGGAATATTCTCAATTTTTAGGTACAAATATTATGCTTAGTAAAGAAACTAGTACTTGCTGTTTGTGTCTTAAAGTGGAGAAAGTGTATGGATTTGAGATTAAGTTGTTGAAATGGATTTTATTTCTAATTCTTCACACTTGGTATGTAGCTTCGGGTAAGACACAGAATCACAGGGTTAACAGTGGTTTGAAGGCAGCTCTGGAGGTTGTATTATCCAGTACCCCTGTGCAGAGCAGCATCAACTACAGCAAGCTGACCAGGGATGAGCCCAGTCAGGTTTTGAGTATCTCTACAATCCCTCCAGACAATCTGATCCACAAGTTGAACACCCTTTTCTCATGTTTGAATACATCTCGTAGTTCAGTTTGTCTGTGTTATTTTTTGTCCCCTCCTGTCACTGGGCACCTCCAAGAAGGGACTGGTTCCCTCTCATGATACCTTTCCATCAGGTATTTATATGCATTGGTCATTTTCCCACCTGAGCCTTCTCTTCTCCAGGCTGAACAGTCTCATCTCCCAGCCTCTCCTTTTACAATAGGTGCTGTAGTTTCTTAATCATCTCTGTGACCTTTCACTGGACTTGCTCCCCTGTGTCCATGTCTCTCTTGTATTGAGGAGGTCAGAACTGGGCCCAGCACTCTGCGTGTGTCTCACTAGTGATGAGTAGAAAGGAAAGATCACCTACTTAGACCTTCTGGCAGGTCATCCTAATGCAGCCTGCTGATGTTCATACTATCGTGTATACAGATAAACCCAAGGCTTGTATTGTGGCAGTAAGAAAAACATCAATTCCCTGTTACTTCATTTAGCTGTGAGGAAGCGAGACTCTTAATATTTCAAGAGAACAATCATGAATGTGAGTGGCTTACAAATTTTATCTGCTAGAAGGATTTTTCAGTGTGAAACAGTGATGACTGAATTAGGGCTAGAAACTGGTTTCCATATTCAACATGAAAGTGGAGTACGGTTGGTAACCACTGATTGTAAGAAGAAAGTGCATCTCATAGTAGGATTGTAGGGAAATCACATAAAAGCTTCCATCAGCAACTCAAAGGAGAGTGGTAGAGCACTGGAACAGGTTGCCCAGGGAGGTGGTGGAGGCCCCATCCCTGGAGACATTGAAGGTGGGGCTTGAGGAGGCTCTGAGCAACCTGCTCTAGCTGAGGCTGTCCCTGCTCTCAGCAGGGGGGTTGGACTGGATGACCTCCAGAGGTCCCTTCCAGCCCAGGCATTGCTATGATTCTGTGATACACTGGAGTAAAGACCTGGCTATGCACAATAGCTGGTGAAATTAGAAGAACCACAGAGTTGAGTGGCAAACTAGAAAGTGTTAATTTTTCTTTCAATTTATCTCTCTAAAATTGGAGGTTATCAAAATAATCATTTAGGGGGTATGAAAGGATATTCTGAAAGTGTCTGAACTGTTAGAAAAGTGTAGTGCTTTACAACTCAAATGAATTCCATCCCTAATTTTTAATTTAGGTTAATGAATCAGATGCTGTTTGGCTGAGGAATAGGAAGGGGGAGGGAATCCATAATCCATGCCACCTACCTCTTTAACACTTACACGTGATGCCTCCAGGGCTTTCTTTAGGAAATGTAGGTACCTCTAGAGGGCATTTCAAGCTCTTATGCAGGCCAGGTAGCCCTCTGGTGTTACCTGAATCTCTCCATCCTCTCTTTACAAGTTTAGAGCAGTTGAATTCCTCATTTAGAACGTGGTTCAACGATACAGTCAAATTGACTTGGTGATTTGCTGCTGCCAAAAAGAAAGCCCCCTTCCCTCCTTCATCCTTTACTATCTCATCTTACACCAGTTTATAGCATGCTAAATTGATTCAACTAACTGTCCTGGCAGAAAGCCAATAGCTTTTTAGGCTAAGGGAGTGGTAGGATGATGAGTTGGTTTACCAGGCAGGCGGAGATGAGCAGCTGGGAGACCACAGAGTTAGGAATGGGGGGACCAGAGGAGGTCAGTGAAAAATGGGCTCTCCTCAGCTTGTTGTGGGATTGGTTCAGCTCAGTTGTCTAGCTACGCTGACTCAGTTCAGATGGAACTTCACAGACTGCTTGAGGCAACCTGAAACTGTGTTGCCTACAGAAGGGGAAGTCCCACCTCCCTCTTTGCATCTGGCTGTACCTGGTCTGTCTGTGCTGGGAGTAGCAATGATGCAGTCACACACAGAGGCGTGTATTCCCTTACCTACAGCATCTCATCACTTATCAGTTTAAGACCATCTTGCAGCCACACTCTTGGGCTTCTCAGGCAAAGAATTCTAATAGTTAAATGAATAAACAGCTCTCTAGCTACTGCTGTAAAGGTTTTATTACAGATTTCATTGACTGGTAGCTTACCAGCTGAAAAAAAGACAGTTAATGTTATGAGTCCATTTAGTTTGTAGAATGACATTCCAGCATGACATCTCCATTAGCAATTAGGCAGATTTTTCTTGGAGGTTTGAACATACCATAAATATTGTATTTTTTTTTGAAGAACAGTAATAATATTAAAATTAAAAACAGGTATATAATGAATAAACCAGAAAAAAATAAGTAGAAAATGACACACATCTGTGATATTTATGAGAAAAAGTCTGTACATAAGAAGAAAATATATTACATATAGCATTATACACATTAAAAAGAGTAAGTTTTATGTCTTCTAATTCATAATCTTCTAATCAGTTTTATTAAATGTTTAAATAGTTTTAATTTTTCAATATAGGAAATTTCTGATTTACTTTAGAATGTTGCATCGATGTTGGTGATGGATTTAGCTTGGAATTGAGGCAACAAGTGATCGAAATACAACGTAATTGCTCTTGTGGAAGGAACATTGTGCTGCAAATTGATTATCACTGGACCAAAAGTGGATTAAGCATCTTAAGTATGTTACACAAGGTGGTGGATTTTATGTTGTAGGAGATATGCAGTTTGATTATTGAAATAATGGGGTGTGCACCTATATTTTTTGGCATTATAATAGTATAAAACTTGTGCAATAGAAAAATCTAAGCTGGTTATATCTTGTGTTCTACCATAATAAATGTCATCCCTTACATCTGCTCTTTGATTAAGTTGAATGTGACACCCATGCAATGAATACTTCATTGAAACAGTATCTCCTTGTGAGATGTCAAAACATACAAGGCATGATGAACTAAAGTCATCAGGCAAATGCTTCAGCTGATGGAGTAAAAGTTTGTGGAGAACGATTTCACGGGATTTTTCAAGAGTTGGTTCATTGGTTGTGGTTCTTCCTTTAAAAATAAAAAAATCTTCTTCATTTTAAGAAAAATATATCTTGTAAATTCCAGAACATTGCTTTGAAACAGTGTGTAAGTAATTATTGGCATTGTGCATGTCAAGACAAAGTAGTGCTCCATCTAGTAAATGCCGAAACAGTTGCTTTCTAGAGCTGATGGAGCTCATGCTTATAGCCTTGTGCCCAGGAAAGAAGGGCTTCTTCAGAAAGCAGCTGAGAGTACGCAGCTTCTGCCCTGAGTTTGCACTGAGGAGGCCTTTGCACTGAGGAGGCCTTTCTCTCCACGCAGGGATCTCAAGGAAAGGTAGGGAGATGGGTCTTCTCTCCACGGAGGGATCTCAAGGAAAGGTAGGGAGATGGGTCTTCTCTCCACACAGGGATCTCAAGGAAAGGTAGGGAGATGGGTCTTCTCTCCACGCAGGGATCTCAAGGAAGGTAGGGAGATGGGTCTTCTCTCCACACAGGGATCTCAAGGAAGGTAGGGAGATGGGTCTTCTCTCCACACAGGGATCTCAAGGGAAGGTAGGGAGATGGGTCTCCTAACAAAGGCATCTTACCTTTGCTGCCCAAGTTAGGGAGTGCAAACAGCACCACAGAGGAGAGGGAGGGTTACCCCCATCCCAGAGATCCAGGTAAGGAGGCAGTGTTACTGACATTTTTATTTTATTTATTTTAAACTAAAGAATTCAATGAGCAAGGAAAATGATTAATTCAGAAGCTTTGAGCAGTCTCATTTTGAACAAACTGCTGTTGTCTCACCTCCTTTTCAGTCAGTAACTGTCCATTGCTGTCTGGGAAAAATCCAGAGATGTTGCTGTAAAAAAAAACTTGCAGCATGTTTGTTCAGGCATGCAGTGTCTGTAGAGATGCCAGTTTACTCTGACATCTTCCTATCTTTTTTTTTTTTGCGTAACAAAGAAAATGTTGCCTCTGGAGATTTCTTTCTGAAGACGTCTCTTTCGAGACAGTGCAGGTGAGTGCACGCCGAATTTCCTGTTTGTGTTTGCACTTGGTGTTGCAATGTTTTTTAATCTAAAATAATCTCATACTGTACAGCAAATCGCTGCACTTTTTCATATGCAACATGATGTTTCTATGATGAGGTGGTTCTAATTTCCGAAATAGTGTGGTAATGAACTATTTTAGGGCTTAATAGAGATGATTTTGATGAACAGTGTCTGAAAATATTATGTCAGTGTTGCAGTTAACCAGGTTATGCTTATGTGAAAATAAAGTAGAAACACAGAAACGTCTGGGCTGGAAGGGACCTCTGGAGGTCATCCAGTCCAACCCCCCTGCTGAGAGCAGGGACAGCCTCAAC
>JAAGNO010001359.1:54374-65137 GCA_033439905.1 Ceryle rudis | reverse complement strand
TGCACCCTCATTTTCCTCTGCACTTTGCAGCTGGTAAGTAGAAGCGCTCCGGGGTACGAGGAGGGGGGCACACGGATGGTGGAGAACGGGGAGGGGAGGTTCGGAACAAACCCACCCCCCCCACCACCCCCCCGGCTTCTCGGTGCTTGCTGGCCCCAGGGTGGGCAATGCTCCGGTGGAGGGATGCGAGGGAACGCTTTGCTGCGCGGGGGAATTTAGTGATGTCTAAAACTCGGAGAAAAGCTTAAGAAAAAACGGGGAAAAAAAAAGAAAAAGTACTTCTGAAGTCATGAGTTTGTGCTTATGAAATACAACTAAAGAAAAAAAACCCCACTCGGTGAAGGGAATCCCGGCGGGCTCGGTGACGATGTTGCAAACCAAACCAAACCCAACTAAACTTCATCCGTGCGAAACCCACTGGTCCCTTCAACCTTTTCGTGTCCAGCTGCCAGAAGGGGCTCGCCTGTATCCCCCCCCACCCCCCCCACCCCTCTGCGTTCCCCTGCAGGGGAGGGGGCTCTGCTGCCTTGGCAGGAATCGTTTCAAACCTCCTCGGGATGAAGTGGTTCGGTAGAATGCGCTTATAAATATACACCTATTTATTCAGGAATAAACTTCTCGGTGTAGAAAGTGTGGTCCGTGATGGGCACGGGTCTCTCGTCCTCACGACATCTGTGTATTGCGATAACGTGATAAACAAAGGTCTGGTTGTTCCCCGAGTGTCTGCGCATCCAGCCGGGATCTGGAGGGTCCCCTTCTTGTCAATAGCTAATGGGCTCCAGGGCTCCTCGAGCCTTAAAAAGGAAATGACAGCATCGATGTATTTAATTTCGTTTACTACTTCTAAATTCGCTTTATTTTGGAGCATTAGCAGCGGGCAGGAAAGGGCAGGGCTCCTGCTAACTTCTGCTCAATAACAAGCTAGTGCCAAGGGGTGAGTCTGGTTAAAACTCTTTGTCTTGGAGTTGGTGGCCGCGCCAGTGGGGTGGTTGCTGCCAAGGGACAGTGAGTGGGGACTTTGCTGGAGGTGGGAGAGAGAACCTCTCGTGAGAAAAAAATGGGAAAGTGCTCGTTGTTATTAAACGTAAACCATCGGCCTAAAACTGGAGGAAGAGGGGTGGGAATTCAGCCCTCTTAACTCCGACTGGCACCGTCGGGAGGCGCGGATGGAAGATTTTACTCGTAGTTAAACAAGATAGAGAATGGAAGTGGAGGGGTTTGCTTGCACAAAGCGGCTCGCCAGGCATATTTATGAGTGAGCTGAATGGCCGGGGAGTGTATTTAGGCTCCTGGATTATTTCTTTTGATTTTTCAGCCGTGTTCACAGAAGAAAGAAGCTGTACCCCGTATTACATTAGAAACTGGCACCTCAGCACTCACTGTCTCTTAAACCCATCACTGTGTCATCCCGCTTTAAAGTGCACACTCACACACGCTGGAGGGGAAAAAAAAAAAGAATGAGAAAGAGAAAAAGCCATGAGCTGCTGGTGCTGTTCTGATTTCTGACAAGCGTGGGAGTTTTCTCGTATCCAAGATACAGGGACAAAGAACCCCCAGCATTTTATTTTCCTGAAGACCCTCCTCCTTGAAGAAAAGAATCAGTTTGGCTCATTCTTAAGCAAGTTTGGATGCCTCGGCCGTAGAGATTTCCCATGGCACTTGCTGGGTGAATTGGTAGAGCTGGAAAAATGTGAACTATGGTGAGGGAATTCCTGGAGCTGAGCTCTGATGGGGGTGAGGTCAGGAGATCCTGGCTGGTTCCCAGCAAGTGCTTGGGTGAGGGTGACATCCAGCCTGGTGCTTTATTAATTTTACTTGTTATATCTTTAAGCAAACTTTGTCACATCGCTTCCGCATCAGTACGGCCAGGTGACCTGCAGGACTCACTGCTGCTGGGGGTGGGTTCTGCTAAGACAAAACGCTGAAGCGATCAGGCCAAGATCATCAATAAATTATAGCGACGTGAACTTCCTTTGTTCCTCTCATGTCTCTGCTCTGCTTCATTTGATACTTTGAACCCTTCAGTGTTCCCTGTATGTTGCCAAGCTCCGTGTCTCCCACTACCGAAGTCCCAGGGGTGAAATCCTGGCTGCTCTGTGTTCAGTGGTTGCTTTGGCTTTGATTTAGATGGGGAGAGGATCTCAGTGCTGGGTTTCCCCACTTCAGTTCTGCAGCACACCCCTGTGTTTCTTTCCATGCCCTCATGTCTGTTCCTCAAGGCTTCTCTGGGGCTTTTTAGAAACGATGAATGGAAACACAAAACACTCCCCCCCCCTTCCCCCGCCAAAGAAATCAAAGTAGGAATTTGAGTTGCAGTGCTTCGCAGAGATTGCTTTATTATTAGGCGCGAGTTGTTGGGTGAGTGTGTGGGGAAGAGTCTGCACGCCACAGCCTCAATCTTTCCCTGGAAAAAAAATAAGGCAGAAGACAAACATATTCATCATTGCCATGTATGCTCTCAAAGAAAAAGTTTGTGATCCAGTCAGAGAGCAGCACAACGTGTGAATTCAAGGAGCTGCTACACAACGCGAATACCAACTCGATCCTCAGCCCCCCATGGGCTGAGCGCTCGTGGAACAGATAGAGGAGCAGAGACGGATGCATCTGTCTGAAGGAAATCAGGGCTGACTCCCCGGCGGTTTGCTAATCAAGGGGGGAGGGAAGGCTGTAGTTTGAATAAATAATTTGCCGTGTTCCAATTTTAGGTTATTGTTTCCTTGAAATGTCCACATTCGGCTCTTGCTTTGCTGATCAGTGCCGCAGGGAGGCTGCGAGAAGGTTCTGTCTCTCCCTCCTCCTGATCCCAGTGTGTGTGGCTGTCCCTAATCCTTCCCTTCTTCCCTACCCACCCCTGTCCTCAACAGAAGTTTGAGTGAACATTGATTTAGGTCAGGGCCACCCTGTAGATGAGCTTGTTCTTGGCCATGGAACAGAGAAGAACCAAGAGCCAGGTGAGGAGGTGTTTGTAGCCCAGAGTTTATGCATTCTGAGGGTCTTGTCACCTCCCAGTTCTCTCTTTGCCCAAACACCTCTGCCAGGCAAATGCTGATGTTACCTGATGTTACCTACAGCAGCTTGTCAGCCCCTAAGGGCTCATCCCTCCCAGCCTGTGGGCAGCTGCATGTTAAGAAACAGGAGCAAAGCTTAAATGAGGCAGAGGCCTCCCCCGGAAAAACTCAGGAGTCTGTCAGAGAGCCTCTGCAGGGGGTTAAGAGATGGCCCTGGTACAGATGGGGGTTGAAAAGGGCTTGTCAAGGGCAGGATTTCCGCACCCGAGCAGTATGGAAGAAACTGGCGCACCCAGCAGATCTGGGGACTGGGTGGGTCACGGTAAGAAACCACAAACGAGGGCTGGGTTTCAGACAGGGAGATATTAAAAAAAAAAAATCATTGCTTTGCTTCTTTCCTCTCTGCCAGCGTGAGATTGCACCCAAACGCTGGATTTTCTGGAGCAGTAAGTGATTGTGTGCTGAAGGCACCGTGCGAATTTATTTCCATCGAGCATGGAAAAATTCCCTCCCTCCCCGTGCCCTGTCCCAGTAAATCAAACAACTGTAGTTTCTTTACATTCTGTCCGTGGATTGAGAGCTCAGATGCCAAGCAAAGCCTGGAGACAATTTTACAGATACATTATAAATCCCCCTAGAATAAGAGCTTCTAATGGAAAAAGTGACTAATACTTCAAATGAGCGCAGAACAAGGCGCCCTGGGACGGGGCTGCAGATCGAGACTAACCAAAAGTAACTATATACCTTTATTTATTTATTTTCTCCTGCTCTCTTTCTCCCTCCCTCCTCACTCCCTTCTCAGCGATGCCTTTTTAATCTCTTACAGAAGGGGGTGACCAGTTCTGGAAACTATTTGGAACCAGCGCAGATCCTTCTCTAACTACTCTCTTGTAACTAAAGCGGTCGTGTCAGTTTGATGGAGGCATAAAGTGATGAAGAGCGGGCAGGGGGGGAGGGCAGGAGGGGAGTGTGGCAGACAGGCAGGTGGGGTTGCAAAACAAGGCAGGGAAAGAAAAAGAAAAAAGCATGACTTAAAATAGGTGGACTCGATCAGATCGGCGCACGTGGGCTGCAAGAGGGAGGGCGGTGGAGCATCTTCCGATCCGAGGTAAGGAGCAAACAGAGGGTGTAGAGAAGACTTGCTTGGCTTTCTCCTCTCCATCCCAGGGATATTTTGAACCGGAGGCAGGGTGAGGAGAGCAAGGCCCATCTCTCCCCTCCTCTGCAGCTGCCTCCGGAGCTGGGGTGGTTTGCTGCATCTCCTGAGGGAGCTTTGAGCTCGGGCAGCTGCGGTACGGCTGAGCACAAAGCGTTTGAGGCAAGAGCAGGTGCAGGGGGAAGCGCAGAGTCCCCGTGCTCATCGTGCTGCTCAGGACCCCTCCAAAATTACCTTGGGCTCTCCCCAGCTGTTTATCTTCTCCGTGGTTTGTGCTGAAATTATAATCCCTCTCGGGAAGGGAGTATCTTTGGTGTATGTGCACAGCACCTCACACTGTGCTGGCTTGAACCTTTCCTGAAGTACTTGAACAATACTCCAGGCTAAATAATAACATAAGTCTAAGGACCACGTTTGACAGATGCTGTCTTCTCCGTGTCTGCTCCAGACAAAGGAAAATTAAAGCTGTGCCAATAATAGAGCTCGTCAGCGTTTTCCACTGAAGCTGACTTTCAGTAGAAACCTGGGGATTTGACTAAATGAATATTTGCATGAGAAGTATCTGCTTTCCACAGACAATTCTGAGTTTTTCTCCCAACTTTTGGCCAGAATATTTTGGCGAAAAATCAAAAATGTGCTGGCAAATGTTTGCTGTGCTGGCAAACATTTTTAATTTTGGAGTTGTGGGGCTTTTCTTACAAGAAGTTGAATTTTTTGCCTGAGATTTGTCTTTTTTTTCTCTTTTTTTTTTTTTTTTTTTTGTCTTTCCTGAGCAGCTGGAGGCAGTACCACCGTAGCCCAGTGGTCTAAGCCCAAGGGCAGCACAAGGGAAACGGAGCTTGGGGTCCGTGTTCCAGCCGTGCCCCGTTGCACACTGTGCCTTGCCCCCCAGCCCACATCCGCGTTTCCCAGCGCGGTGGCAAAGATTGCAGATGACTCACAGGAACCACTTTTCTTTGTGTCCTCTTAACCAAACCCAGGCAGATCAGGAATGAAGTTTGGCAAAAGCCAAGCCAAGAAGCCAAGCTGAGGGCAGGGTGCTATTGAAGTCAACCCTTCTTGGAGGAGCGGGGTTTTATTTCAGCTGACGCAACCTGTTTGCCTGACCGCTCTCTGATTTCTCCCGGCCGCTCTCTGCTCCTTTGCCTTCCCCTTTGTCCTATTCCTGAGCACCAGGACCATGCAGGAAGAGAAGGTGCCGTTTTTCACCCCCAATGGGGAACCTCTCCCCCCGACCAGCGTGGGGTTAAGGGAGCTGACGTTGCTTCATTGTGTGCTAATAATATAAGGAAACTCTGGATCGTTTTGGCTGGGGTGCAAAATGGAGCTCTTCCAAGAATCCGCTCCAGGGCCCCTCAAGTAGGAGCTCTTGGAGAACAAACTGGATAACAAAGGCCAGATTGTGATCGCTGTTCCTCCAGGAAAACCCTGGAATAGCCCATCGCTTTTCAAGCACTTAAGCCAATGCCTGTGATCTAGTGAGCGGCAAGTGCCCCAGTTGCAGCCTTGCCTTTCCCATTAGCAAAACACTGGGTTTGAGGACAGTAGAACTGAACCTTTCCTTCTTATTTAAAAAAACCCAACCCAGAGATAATTTGTGTTTTAATGTCCTTACGCTTGTGGGGTTCCCTTTGTGCCCACTCCTCTGGATGGCAGTAGATGTGACGAACACACTTTAACTGCAGAGCTTGTGTCTCTGTGCTTAACTTTGGTAGAGAGTTTTCAACTAAGTGGAAACTATTGTCTCAGAAGTAGCACATTCTCCTCCCATTCCCCATCTCCAGAACAAGAGGAGAGAAAGTAGGACATTTCTGGGCAAAAAAAAAATGCAAATACTTTGGCATTTAGCAGTGTTTGCTGAAAATGATGGGGGGGTTTATTGTGCCAAACCCCAAATATTTTGAACTTTACAGAAGCGTTTTCAAGCTTCTGTAAAGAAGTTGAAAAGTCTCCCTAAAAAAGTTGTTTTGGTGGTGTTCTTTTTCTTGGAGTGGTGCACTTTGGAAGTTCTCATCTTCCAAGTATCTCTGACATCATCGTGTCTCCCCCAAACCCAGCTCATGTTGGTGTTAAGGGGAGAAGTCCTCAAGAGAAGAGAGAGGCTGCGTGTTGCTGCAGGGTGGTGCCTTGCTGAGTTGACTCATCTGCTCCTAGGTCAGTGTTTTGGGGTATGTTTGTATTGAAGGAAACTCATTGAATAAGCGCCCTGCAGAATTGCCATCTGAGATATTCTGTAATCATTCCAGGGTTGTAATATTACCTTAAAGTTCATGAGATTTCAGAATAAGAACAAGTGACTTCTGCTTCACTGTCTGTTGAGCTTTGAGAAGGGTCAGAATCATTTCATCTTCTTCTTGCCGGGGATAATGGTAGGGATTACGAAAGCGAGGATTAATTGTAGTAAAAAGTAGGGAATCAGTAGCAGTAAAGTCGTAATAGGAGAGTAGGTAGTAATAGTAGGGATGAGAAGAACTGAAACGAAATATCTGGCAGAAATCCCTGAGGTGGGGTTTCTCCAAAAGTGCCGCTTCTCACCAACCTGTTGGATTTGTGTTTCACGTTGAACACAGAAAAGTCAACAGTGACATTGCTCTGGCCTCTCCCTGGGCTAACTGAGCTGTGGGCCTACGTCTCAATGTCGCTGTGAAGAACAGAAGTTTTATTTTGCTTTACGTTCCCAGGTTTCACAGACCGGAGAGGAGCGAGCAGCAGTTCTCTGCTGGGGCGAGATCAGTAGATGCTCCCTTGACTTCGCTGCAGCTCATTAACATCAACTGTCTTTTCCAAGGGATGCTTTTTGGTCTCATTTCCAGGAGGACTTAATTGCCTTTTCCTGGTGTCTGTGGCTTGTTCTCAGCACAGCTGCTTCTGCTTCAGGATGTTAGACAGGAGTATGTTGTTTATCAGGGAAACGCATGTCCCAGATTTTCTCTCAATGGTGAGAATTCATAGAAATTAGGAGAGCAGCTTTTCTGATCCCCTTTCCCCCTTCCTCCTGGATGTTGTTTGGGGGAATCTAGGTTTAGTAATTGAGTTCTCAGATTCCCTGACACCTTTCAACTGAAAGGATGACGGTGTGGAAGCGGTGACCTCCGCTGCCATCTGCCATGGCTTAATGAAAATATACTGTGGGAATCAAGGCAACAGCTTGTCTTCATCACCTGCTTGGAGAAGGCAGACGTCAGGAGTTGCTGTGCCAGCTTCCTTTGCCACCTTTCAGCGACTGGCCAGCCCGGCAGGCAGCTTCCCACCTGCTCTTCAGTCTCTCCCAGGCCAGCAAAATGACTGTTTTCTTCTCTCTCTCTTTTTTTTTTTTTCTCTCCATTTTTTTTCATCCAATGCTCAAAACTCTAGAAATTGAGGTCCACCATCAGATTTTTTTTTCTGCACCGATGGAGCAAGCACACAGATGTCCTCCCAGCCCCTGGTTTTCAGAAGTGTGGGTACACAAGCTGCCAGCCCGTTACAGCAGCAGGCATGGTCTCGCTGCGCAGCGATGGGGTGGGAGGACTGAGTGTGTGTGGGATCCAGCTTTCATGTCATTTCTGCACTTTGAGGCAGCTCCTCACCGTGCAGACCTCCTCCCCATTGCACTGTCCTCAAAGGAGACAAGAACGCAGCTGAGGATCCCACTGGTGAGGTCCCTGAAGATGGGCTATCTGGAGCAGGGTGAGACAGAGCTTCTCACCCCGCTCTCTCCCTCCCACACCCTGCAGAGCTTGCCCATGGTCTAGGAGGCCATTGCTCTGCCACAGGATCTGTTTCCTCAGTACAGTTCTCCAAGTCTCTCCCTGTCATTGTGCCATCCCTGATTGACCTTGGACACGTCGGACCTAAGGAAGGTGGGTCAGAATGATACAGGACAGACTCTGTCCTTCATTAGTGAGCACTTGGGCAACCAGTCACCTGGTCAAAGATATGAAAGAACAAGAACTGACTATCGCTGAGGGTAATTGGGTTACTCTTCTCCTCAAGAGCTAAGTACCCATCATAAAAAATGAATTCTGGTGCTCAGATGAATACACAGTTACAGCAAATGTACCAAGCCTGGGAAGATGCCTCCTGTGACCCCTCTCTGGGGAACAAGGACCCGTCCTGTGTCTGTGGTGACTCTGACAAGAGACTTGGACCCATTAAAGTGTCTGGTGCTGAATTATATTTTCTAAACGCTATTCTCTGGAGATAGTTCATCTGTAAGCACCGTTTCATCTGAACAGGGAAGGTGAAATAGAGGACACTAAAGAAGGGGATGGAGCATTTTATTACCCACACAGAACTTATAAAATATTGAGTGTAACCTTGCATGGAGTGCTCCTGATGGTGTGTTCATCCATCATGGATAAACAGCTTCACCACAATTAACAGTTTGTCACTGTCTGTTTTCAGCTCCATCTGAAAATTACCTCTGTAGTAACCAAAGCTCAATCTCCATACCAGGACAGGTAACCTACCTGGAGATCAGGAGGAATCTACATCCTGGCCTTACTTGTATCTGTTCACATTTGGGAGGTTTGGACATTATTCTGCAGAATTAAATAAGAGTATTACCCTGCATATTGGAACTTGGTGTTGGAAGTATTTTGGGTTGTGCTTTTAAGGTCTACAAGAAAACTTTTCCCCTACATGAAGCTCAGCAGATAGATGTGTTTTTTTTTTTTTTGTGGAGGGTATGGGGCAGGGTCTTTGTTTAATGTTACTGCTATGATCCAGCTACTCGGGAGTCCCCAGCTCCCCACCATGCTGTGGGACTTGGGAGCATCCTTTCCTCCTTTCAGAGGTGCCAGACCCTTGATACTCCATTAAGAAGGAAGTAGTCCCACTTTGGTGGAAGCACCATGTCCAAATGCTCCAAGGACCAAGATCTAGTCCTGGGCACTTAAAAGAAACCTTTTGTGCTTTGATGAGGAATTACCGAGTGAATCTGACCGGAGGAAAACTCCTCCTGAACCGAAGTCCCACCTCAGCAGGACAAGAAAGAGGTAGCCTGGCCTGACTGGCTTTGATCTTCTTTTAGAGGCCTTGAAAGCATCAGAGACCACAAGTATGTGTTTACCAGCTAACAGCTTCACAGCGACAAGGTCTAGGACCATAGGCTGATTAACCCTGTGGAGAAAGAGCAAGACTTGAGTATTGAGCAAACTATTGCACCTTCCCAGAACCCAAACCACCTTTGAGGTTCTGCACCAAACGCCTCCTGTTCAACTGCAGCGCAGAAGAGCTTCTCCTGCAGCTCCTCCCTGAAAGACCATCCAGATCCCTGGCCAGATTTGAAGACGGTGCTTTTAGATATGGGAATTACTGGCCTCTTTGCCAAAGCAACCCCAGTTCCTAATTTCCCATGGCTAGGGGTAATCCGTGTGCAAGAGGAGAATGGGCTCTGGCAGGCGGTTGGCATCTCTCGCCCCGGCAGACAACGCGCTTTTTGTGATCTCATTGCGGGAAAAGCAACACACCTGCTTCTTTTGTATATGTACAGAATTAGGGGAGAAATCTGATTATCCTAATTACTCAGAAATGCTAAATATGTGCAGAATACAGTTTGGCTAATTAGCCTGGGAGATCACTGGCTGTTGGGCAGCGAGGAGAGCGGGTGCTGGGAGAAGTGCGAGGGGAGTTCACAGTCTGTTATGTGCCCTTTGCTTCCCCAGCACGTGGAGAAAAGGGAGTGAGGTGGTTTGGAGATGCGTTTGCCAGCCCTAAAACAAATTGCAAAGCTGGGAAAGGGCAATTCTTTTCAAATGGCTGCTACTTTCTAGGATTCTGGGTCTTCAAGTTACCCATCTATTCTGAGAGGAGGCGTTGAAGGGAAGGATGGGTCTGTGTTGTGCACAAACAGCTGGCGAGAGCCCTGCCCGGCACCTCCCCAGAGGTATCTGTTCCGTGTGCTCTTCATCCTGCCTTTGTGCTGACACAGGCAGCTTCTCTAACACTCTCAGAAGCCCGAGGAGACCATGCTGGTAGTTCTTGATGTGAATGGTGCTGCTTCATTTGCATTTAATGGGCTCATTTGCACCGCAGATGTGCATGTTAGAAGAGGTCTTCTGGCCCCAAACCTGACCCGTTTTTCCCAGCAATGCAAGGAAGTCAGGCAGATGCCCAGGCAGGGTGAAGGGTGGGTCATTCGGAGTACATCTAAAGTTACTAATCCCAAGGTGTCTAGATCCAGAGAACCAGGCTGGTTCCTCCAGCCTCATGCTGGACACACACTCACCAAGAGAAGTCCAGGAGGGCTGCAGGAGGGACACCAGTATGAGGCTGGGACAGCTGGCACACACAACTCACTGTGCTCTTGGGTCCTACAGTCTGCACAATGCTCTGCCATCAGACCAGAGCCCAAACCCAGATCTTCTGGTTATAATCAGTGCCCAAAGTGCACATTCATCCATTGCTCCCTGGCCGGGCTTCCTCATGGCTTTAAATAAACCTGTGGGACTTTTATTCCTGACCTAGCCAGAGAATAACAGACTGGTTTGGGTTGGAAGGAAACTCTCAAGCTCGTCTGGTCCAACCCGCCCTGCAGGGACATCTGCAGCCAGAGCAGGGTGCTCAGAGCCCCGGCCAACCTCCCCTGCAATGGGGCCAGGGATGGGGCAGCCACC
>JAAGNO010001359.1:40722-54274 GCA_033439905.1 Ceryle rudis | reverse complement strand
GGGCAGCCACCACCTCTCGGGGCAGCCTGGGCCAGGCTCTCCCCACCCTCAGCACCAACAAGCTCTCCCTTCTCTCCGGTCTGTATCTCCCTCTTGGAGTTCAAACCATCCCCCCTTGGCCTGTCCCAACAGGCCCTGCTCAAACGTCTGTCCCCATCTTTCTGACAGGCCCCTTGGAGTCCCGAAAGGCTTCTCTAAGGTCTCTTCAGAGCCTTGTCCTGAAGCTCTTCTGGAAATGTTAATTTTCCTGCTCCTAAGTCACTGGCCATACTCGGTGTGCTCAGGATCAGTCCTGCTGTCAGTTTAAACCAACATTAGCTGGGAAGATAGTGATGAGAAGCTACAGAAACATTGGGGCTTCCAGGGCTGCCACTGAAACAGCTTAAAACTGAGTTGTGTGACAGCCTGAAAGAATAGATAGGGTGATATAAAAACTCTGCCATGGCTTCAGACAATAAAGACCGTGTCTTCCTTCTGATGAATAATGGCTCTTTGTTTTATTCCTTAGATGACAAGGGCTGTTACAACTGCTGAGAACTATTCCGGTGCTAAATATATGTCTGTGTAATAAAGGCTCTGCAATCTATGAACTGGGACTGAATGGATACTTGAGTGAATCATTTAAAGTACGATGAATTTCTGAAGCAGCTCGTGGTGACAGGAGGTGGAGGGGCAGTAAACCCCTTTGCAGATCACTTAGCCAAAGGGATGCTTTCTTTGCGTGAGACGTAACCCAGGTTTCACGACTGCCAAGTTTTTCCCTCCTGGTGGCTCCCATGGTCGTGTAAAGTTCCTCACTCCCAGTTTTGGACACTAACCTGGGAACAGAGGGTATTTCAGGTGGATCTGCAGTGTTTGGTGGTGAGATGCCGTGCAGATTTTCTAGCAGAAATCCCAGCAACCCAATCCTGGCAGAACACAGCAGTAAACCCCGCGTTCAGCTGTAAGCCAGAGCTGAGAGCTCCACGGGGTTTTGCTGGATCCCATCAGAAATAGCGATAGTCTGGAGCCCGTGTTGATAAGGAGGAAAATGCTGCTTCTTACTGCCACACTAGTGGAAGAGGCGATGCACAGATACTGTTATCACTCTTCTGGAGTTCACCTCAGAGTCTTGCCAGATTAAACTTCCTTGAAATTACTTAATGTAGTGGCAAGGATTTGAATTTCCATAATGTGGATTAGCACTTTTCTATTTTAGTTAATCCTTGCGAGCAAGGAGATCAAAAGACATGAAAAAGACTGGTTGGAAAGTTTGGAGTAGGGACAAGCCAAAGATATGGTTGTTCCAGGGTCAAGGAATCGTCTCGCACCTCCAAGGGGAGCGATAGCAGCAGGGAAGCTGGGCCATGGGTGGGTGAAGCTTCAGTGACACAAGCGAACAGAGGGCAGGTCTTTGTCCCCTTTCGTGGTTGGAGGACACACAGCAGTTCATGAGTGCCCCATCTCTGAGCTGCTGCCCTGTGGTTTGGGATTCGGTCCCTGCAAGGCCACCAAACTCTTGCACTGCAGAGATGACGACGGCTAAAGATTTGATGCCAGTGAAGTTTGTTCTCTGCCAAAGTGGCATCAATTGACCAGCCTCTGTTTTAAAAGAGAAGGGAGGAAGGGGAAAAAGAGAGGGAAAAGAGAAATTCAGCTTTGCTGTTGAATAAACCATGAGCCATTGAGGAGTTACAAGTCGGCAGGGCCGGCGCAGAAATGAAGCGGACGCAAACGTCGCGTGAAAAATGAAGCGCAGGAGGAGCCCGGCCATTGTGAGCCACTCCTGGAAACTTAATTGGAGAGTCGGTTGGTGGGAGGCCAAAAGATGTATACAATAAACCAGAGACACTCGACTGGACTGAAAATGCAAACAAATTGGGTAGCACAACAGAAGAGATAAATGATGCTCCTAAAATAAACAATGGCTGAGTGACACTGGATAAACAGTTACATATAATAACGCCACTGTTTGTCTCAGCCGTCCTAATTGGGAGGCTGGGCAGCATCCGATGAAAACTCTGTGTTGCACATTTTCCCTTTATAATGAGGAAGATTTTCCCTCCCCGCTGAAAGCCTCCCCCCAGTCCCATTTAGCAGCAAACTGAAAGGCCTGGTTTTCATTCCACTTTCCCACAGCAAACTCATCCTGGCAGGGACTGCATTAAGGAGGACAAGTAGAAAATGATAATAAATTGAGGACTTGCTCTTATTTCACGTTGTGACAAATCTATCCAGTGGGTGACTTGGGGAGGGTGATAAGAGCATGGACTGGGCTGCTGCTTTCCTTTTGATGCTTGGTCATGTGGAAAATAACCCCATTCTAGCCCTCACTCAAAAGGGCTTTCCTTTAAAAATAATGCTTTTTAAAAGGCACTGAATTCTTATTTACACTGTTGGAAAGCCAGCAGCTCACCTCCATCAAAGTGAACGTCACGGGTCTCATTTCATCATCTACTTGGACTGAAGAGCAAACACAAAGGGAATGCCACACAAAAAATGATACGGTCAATGCCATTAATCCAAATGGGAGAACTTGTTAAACCTTAGCTTGGTTTTTTGGGTTTTTTTAGCACGATACTGTATTGCTAATAAATCCCTGATGAGAATCTTTTGTTTTATTGGAACTCCCCTCAAACACAGTAGTGCAGGGGATGGTGAGCATGAGAAGAAGAGCTGAGAGACTTCCACCACAGCTCACTCTCGTGCTTTGAGCCCGAGAGTCTCCACCTAAAGCACTTACTTCCAGCACTCTGTCCAGTTTGTAGCAGAGATGAGCTCATACCCTTTAATGACTACCCAGAGCAGACTGCGCTTCTGAGCTTCAGCCTCCGATGTGTGTCTGAACTCCTTCTCCATCCTTAGGTATTTACTTGATTAATCTGTTTGAGCACTTCATAGAATCACAGAATCGTTTTGGTTGGAAAGATCATCAAGTCCAACCACTGCCAGGGCACCACTAAACCATGTCCCTCAGCACCACATCTACGTGGCTTTGAAATACTTCATGTGTCTCTGCTCTCTTGCTTTTATTGACTTTAGAAAGACAGAGCAGGGTTTCTGCTTCCCAGCCTGTAATGCTCATGGGGAGGTTACAGCCAAGGAAGGGACCCAGGAGGTGTTCAGCCTTCCTCACCTTTGAGAGATTCAGGGACCAAGCTGCCAGGGCTATGCCAAGGAAACCGGTGGCTTCTGAGCTGTGGGAGACAGCTCAGAAGTGATCTTGGGTCACACAAAATTGGCTTTGCCTCCTAAAGTGGCTGGAAAATGGAAATATTCCTGGTTTACATGTCTTGAGGGGGGCAAGAGAAGCTAGATTCGTTACCTGTAATTACCAAGGTAATTAATCAATTACTTAAGTGTGACTGATGTTCATCCAGTGAAGCAATCAGAAGATGAAAGTCAATAGCGATTGATTCATTTTCAAGCCACTTTGTAGAAGGGACCTTGTTTGTGGGGATTGTGGTTGCTGCAAAATTCCTCCAATACCCCAAAAGCCTCCGACAGTCTCTATTTGTAACAAAACAGTCGTTTTCCTGTTTGTTCCAATTTATAGCCTTCCTGTCAAAAGCATTTTACTGGAACCAGAAGCTGGACCGCTAAATGTTTTTCATGTCCAAAATACACTTTTCTTCCCAATTCTTTTTCATTTTGTACTTTGCCGACAAGCCTGGAAGTTTGCTAGGACATTCATTAGGGGAGAGCTGGTCAGTATTTCTTCACTGATATTTATTTTTCAGCTGAAAAAAAGGGCTGTGTGTTTTTTCAGCTATAGTTTTTTGAGGGAAATGGTTCTTTTGTCCTTTTTTTTTTTTAACTGAAGCAAGCATGTTTTTATGGTAGGTTGTTTTCTTTGGCAAAGCAGAAATACCAGAATGTTACTAGCAATGGCTGAAACTCAGCTGTCAGAGGATGGGTCATTCCAGAACCCTGACAATAGGGTGCAGGAAATGCAGCCAAACTCCTAAAATACCCCCAGCTTCTCATTTGCCTGAAAATGTTCTGTGTATTGCCACGAGGTGCAGAGGGAAAAGTCTCCCGAGTTGGTTTTGCTACATAAATCCAATCGCTTCTGCAGGATCCGCTCCTCTGCTCTGCCCCGACGTCCCAGCTCTTTGTCAGACTGAAGTGACGTCCTCTGGCCTCAGAGGGTGAGGTGAGATCAGTGGCTGAGCTGAGCGGTGGAGGGGGTCTGGCAGGTGGGCTGACTGGGAATCCTTTGCTGGGCAGTGCTGGGATTTGGCTGGACATCAGCAGGGCCGAGACGGGGGGGATGCAGGCACGGGAGCAGGGTGAGTTTGCTTCCCTGTTTTGAGAGCGTGGCAGTGGTGGGAAAGGTGGGGTGGCTGGTGCTCTGATCAGCACGGGGATGGCCCCAGCCTAAAATGCCACCTTTTTTTGTGGGTAGGTGGACATCCAATAAAAACACTATTGCAATGACGATGAGGTTTCTGCTGATGCAGGATAATTAGTCTGAAATACTAAAGTTTTTTACAAATACAGCCCAAGTCTCCAGCTATTCCCTGAGTAACATGAGGGTGTTGTTTCTAGTTCCACCATATAGATGGGAAGACAGACGGTTACCAGCTGTCCTGGAGGGCTTTGGTGGAAGGAGCAGGAGCAGAATCAAACCCAGGAGACTGCTCCATATTGGGGCTACCACCGGTTTGTGCCACTATGCGTGGGAGCCGGGCTGGGTGTCAGCACATCGATACCCAGATGTCACCGTGTTGTTCCCATGGGATCTTCTCTCCTGCTCCACCAGCCCAGATTTCACAGAGCCCTTCAGCACGTGACTGCAGCTGGACGGACGCTGTGCCTCGAGTCAGCAGATGCTCAAGCGCTTCACTGAATGAGGGCTTCTGTCTTTCTCAAGGAGCTGCTGCTCACGGCATTGCAGAGGGGCAAAAAGCAGCGTGTGTAGCCGCTGGCAGGTGGAAAGGAAAAGCTGTAAAGAGACGGGAAACACATCCCTTGGGCTTCGCATGTTGCGTCTCCCTGACCCCCTCCAACTTCACAGCTCGGTATTAGGAAGCAGAAGCGCCAAGAGCATTTCTCCGTGTCCTGGTGGGAGAGATAAACTCTTCACGGCCACTTTGCTTTCCATGAAAAACAGTTGCTCTGCGAGAAAGGGTCCGTTTGCACAGTAGTTAGAGGTGGAAATTTCAGGGTGGCTGGGCTCTCTCCCCTCCCGCTGCAGGATGATTACAAATGGGCTTTTCTTTGAGAAGCAAAGTTGTGGCAAGACGATGGCAGATGCCAATTTCCTAGATTATTAATAATAACAATATCATTTTCTTTCTCCCCTATTTCTCACCCACCCTGTGCTTCCCTTTTAATGAATTCTCTCCTCTTGCTGTAGACTCCGCAGTGACACCAGCCTGATTTGTAATGTAAATAGGCAGCCCAGTGTAAAGGCGACCTGCAAGAGCACCGCAGGGCTCTAATTATAATTTTCATTAAACTCCTTCTGTTTACGAATATCCAGGCAATCTGGCATTGCGGCAGGAGCAAGAGGAAATTAAAGCAGCACCACCACTTAGCTACAGTGTCAGGGAGCAGGGACCCAGCTGTCGAGCAGAAAGAGAAACAGGGATCCTACGGACAAAGTTTCGATGAGTTACTTCAGCTTTGGCATCGTTCCTCTCTTGAGCTTTTACCCCCGTTGCAGAGCTTGCATGTTTTTTCCTTCAGAGGATCTGGCTGGTGCAAGTGTTTTACGCGTGATCTATTTGTGACCTAATTAAGGGGATCAACTGCTGGAGCTCCCAGTGCAATGCGCAGGAAGGAGCTGGGGGAGAGTGGCTGCTGAGCTGGCCGGAGCAGGACAGGATGGGTGGAAGGTGTGGAGGAGAGAGAAGGACTGTCAAGCAACGGGGAGAGCAGGGAGCTTTATCTAGCAAGGCTCTGGGAGGGGTTCCACAAAAGACCAGCAACACAGAGACCATTTGTCCACACGTTGTTGGAGCTCCGACACGCGGAGCTGCGCAGAGAGCAGGGCTTTGCTGTCCCTGCTGTGTGGACATCAAGAAACTCTCATCCTTGTTTTCCCCTGGTTGAGAAAAACAGTTTCAGGTGGCTTTCTACAGGTGTTTTGCCTCCAGAGAGGCATTTGTTTTTAACTCAGGCCACAGCTGATCCTTGGTGAGGAGAAAGTGCTGCAGGGGACGCTTTTGTTCGTAAAGCTGAATGCAGGGGACGTTCTCAGCATCACTCGGACGCAGGGAGTCTTTCTTGGGCTGTGTGTGTGGACTGGACAGAAGGAAAACTGAGTTTGGCTTTTCAAGCCTGAAGCAAGAGTTTCTTCTTCTTTTGGAAAGCTGCCAGTAGTATATTTAAGGTCATAATTCAACTTTGGGGTAACTAGAGGCAAAATAAAATTGCAGTTTGTAATAAGTGCCTATAAAATAGCCAAAATAGCCATGATTTTGTCTAAACTGAGTGAGTTCAGCTGGTATCTCAGGGGCTTTATACACCCTGTGAGTTTGGGTCCAAACCCTGGATGATTTTTAGTCTTTCTGGTGCATTTGAGAGCTCCTGGGGATCTCTGAGCTGTTCCCAAACTGCTGCTCCCACATCCAGGAGACTCCAGAGAGCTGCATCACTAGAAGACAGGCTGGGCAGTCCTGGCCCACACAGCCCTTCAGCCCAGCCTTGTACCTTCTGTGTAAGCCCAGTCCATGTGTTTGCTCTCTCTCTCCAGCAGCAGAGTTGATTCTTTTAGCTAAGCAGACAATAGTTAAGATAGGAGGGCCAGAGGGTGTGGGACATATTCCCTCTACCCAACAACTTCTTGGCTCATTTTTAAGTATTTTCACTTTTTTTCCTGCATCCCTGTCATGTGAGTGAGACCAAACTTTGGACAGCCTTCCTGGCTGAGCAGAGGCAGGGATCACAGCATCTGACGGCCTGTTTGTAGAGAATAAATCTCTCTATTAGAGAATTAAAATCCTGCTCATCTCCTACACTGCTCTGCCTCTCAGCCTTTGTAGTGTTTAGTTGGCTGCAGATAAATGGTTGAGGAATTCCTGAGGGAAATAGCTGGTGAGGCAATGGCACATCTTTAATATACTTCAGTCAACAGGTACATTTGTGCTACTGGTGGGAGAAAGTCACCCCCTGCCCAGTGCAGAAGCTGGCTGCCACGCCAGGATGCTGTTTGTGGGGAGCAGCAAGGATGTGTGTCCACGATCAGCAGTACAAGGTGGGATAAGATAGAATGGCAAGTCCTTTGCCACAAGTGTGGAATCTGAGCCCGGGATAAAGCTCTGCCTTACAGAGCATCCGGCTGACAAAAATGCCAGGCGGTCGTTGAAGAAACTCATTATTTTTTATGGCTGTTGCAAATACAGTCACATCCCCTTCATTCCAGTGTCGTGTGTGTGCCCCCCCCCTCCCCGGCCAGTTACAAAGCTGGAGAACCAAAGCTGAGCTGTGAAACTGAGGGAGGAGAAAAAAGCTGGGAAGGGGGGATATCATTGTGGGCACAAAAGATTAATTCAGTTGTTTGGGAAACTTAGGTTTGAGTGTTGGTGTAGGTTACAAATGAAACAAGTTGGTCATTCTCATCAGAGTGGTTTTTTTGCCTGGATCACAAAAGCACCTGCTTATTAATTTAGCCTGATTGCTAATCGTGGCAATCAGCAACCACAGCAGCGTGTGGTACTTAGATGCTATCAGGAGACATGGGCAGGAGTGAAGGGACCAGAGCAGGTCCAGAATCTGCTGCTGCACAGCTACATCTCTGCACCCCCAAGGGCCGAGGCTGGATGTGATCCAGGACAATCAAAGTGGCCAGAGGCTCTGTGGGGTGTACAAAGCACAAGCCTCCCGAGGCACATTACTGACCATGATCTGGGAGAAGTTTAGGCAAAACAGGGCAATAATTTTCCTGAGTCATTCCTCCTAGGAAGCAGTCTCTTTCCTGGGAGCTGTATTCTGAGCACCATTGAGAAAGTCAGTGCTGCACAATCTCTTCTCTCCTCTGCAACATTATGTGCAAGAGCTAATTAACCATGCTGCTGAGCACCCTGCTCAGAGGGTTGTGGAGCAGGAGAGGGGCTGCCACCCTTGTGCTGCACCTGGAGATGTGTCATTTGGTAGGAAGGGGGGTAATGGCTTCAAACTGGAAGAGGGTGGATTTAGAATAGAAATTAGGAAGAAGTTCATCACTCTGAGGGTGGTGAGACACTGGAATAGGTTGCCCAGGGAAGTTGTGGGTGCTCCCTCTGGATGTTTTCGAGCCCAGGTTGGATGGGGCTTTGAGCAACCTGGTCTAGCGGGAGGTGTCCCTGCCCATGGCAGGGGTTGGAACAAAACGATCTTTAAGGTCCCTTCCAAACCAACCCATTCTGTGATTCTATGACTAGGGATTCTTGCTAGAAAACTTACTGCCAGCTACTGCTTTACACTCCAGCACCTTCTCTCTCCTTTCACATATCCCGCCTGTTTTGCCCACTAAATGGCCCAACCCAACACTTGGAGTAAAAAGGTTTAAAAGGTTTGTGTTTGTGAATGCTTGTGCAGAGCCCCTGTCTTCATCTGAGCCAGGCTGGTGGCTGTGTGATGTACCAGGACACCTCAGTCCTTCTGAAGCCGGAGCCTCAACCCCAGGCACAAACAAACAGGTTTCTGCACCACTTTGGTGCCAGCTTCATCCCTTTTGTTTAGCAAGAATTGTGCCTTCCCTGGAATGCTAAGCAGCATTCAGGCGTGTGGGACTGGGAACGATGTATCACTGCAGATAGGATGTTTCTGAAAGGCATTGGCATCAGCAAGCATAGGGATCAAGGTCAAAGCAGTGGCACTCCCAAGAGCTTCATCCAACACACGAAATGATGCCAGGAGGGGAGAATCCAGAGCACAAAGGTGCCAGGCCAGTGGGAAGGAGGAGGTGGGGACTCAATGCCTGGCTGTTTCATGTCAGGATGCTCGGGGCTTCAGCAGGGAAGTTGGGCTGAACCACACCGAGGGGTTAAGTCTTCCTGGGCTCTGCAAGGGATGGTGCTGGGGTGGGAGAAGTCCTGATCCTCAGCTATGGCATGGTGCCAGTCTGAAAGCTGTGTTTGCTGGGGTGTAATGGCCCAGGAGAAGCCCAGCCCTGCCCCAGGGCAGCGACCTGGTGCGGGGCTCATGAAAGTGATGGGGACTTCTCCAATGGCCTTGTGGGGACCTTTGGCAGGCATTGGTCTTGCAGGCCAGCAACCAGTTTGCTTCTGAAACATAAATGAGCTAAAGATGTTAAATTCTGCTGCTGGAGGCCTCTCTGATGTCTGTGTGAATAGAAAACATTTCAGCAGCTTCTAGGGAGAAAACAGACCAAAGTGAGCAGAGAATGGGGCTTATTGTATCCAGTGGCCAGAGTGACCAAAGACGTCTGAGAGACAAAGTGACAAACAGAGACCTCCTGTGCAATTAGTCTCTTGACCTCTGTGGTTCGGTGAGAGATGCTGGGAAAGGAGCTGTGGATCACAAGGCCCCAAGGAAGGTTTCCTTGACAACACTTACTGAAGAAAAATGAGATTTCATGAATGCAGTGGGTATTAGCACGTGAGATGCTGACTAGAGAAGAGACAAGGACACAGCACCTAGTAGAACAAACCCCTCGGTTAAGGGGATGTGAAGTAGTGGCTCAGTGAACTGCTTTTTGAGATAAACTTAATTAAACAGCTATTAAAACCATTAATATTTATTTAGAAAGGCAGCCGCTGTGGTAAAAGCAAAACTATTTAATTATTTTTTCTACCAGCAAAATCTTCTCCACCTTGAATAAGCACTGGCACAGAAGGGCATTTTCTGCTCGCTGGTGATAGTTTCCCCACACCGGAGCCTGGGTTTAGGATTCTTTAGATCTAGCATTGTTTAACCATTTACAAACACAAAGCAGTTGTATAGAAAGGGGATGTATAACAATATCATATATCATAATCATACAAATAACCCCGACACAATAATAACAATACTAATCAACAGAGCAGACAGGTAGCATCGCCAACTTAAACTGTGTGGAAGAACCAAAAGTAAAGATAATGGTGCTCCAAAACTAAATAGATACATTTTTTTTTTTACATGATACGTTTGAGACTTTTTCATTTCTTCCTGCTGTTTCAGCGAGCTGGACTTAAATTTTCCTCCTTAGATGATGTCTCGTAGGGATAGCAGCGCTGTGACTTTGTCCTGAACTCAAGCTATCAACCACTGCATGGCTAAAATACCTCAGGAAATCAATGCAAGTTTTGCCTCAAGAAAAGACCCGTGACCTTTCTCAGCAAAAGTCTTGGCCGCTCCGATGGTGTTTGCACAGTAGACAAACAAAGAGCATCTTCTTAAAAAGCAAAGCAGGTTGGCAGGGAATCAAACACTGAATCAACGCCCCGGCAATGAGCCAGGCAGCCCCGAGCTGCGCAGGCAACTGAGGGCTGCAGCTCAGGCTCTTTCTCAGCTCAGGCTGGAGAGAAAGTAAATACAGGGGGTTAACCTGCAAATGTTGCCTTTGTTGAAGCTGTAGATAACGCCCGCAGGGGGTCCAAGGTGGCCGTGTCCACCACCGAACAGTGCGGTGCAGGAGCTGGAGCCGGCTGGGAGGCCATGAGTCCTTGTTGCGGTGAAAGACGAGGAGCAGCAGAAGAGCTTTCAGGTTGCTTTTTTATAGACCCAGGTGGAAAATTATCCAGGTTTCTGCATAAAAATTCTTTTCTTCTTTCTAGCAGGAGCATCTCCCTTAAGTCCTGGCTGGCCCATCAGCCATTCCCGTTTGCTCCATTTATTGCATGCTTATACATTTATTTCTAGCATTTAATTTTAAAGAGAAATCTCTTACCAAAGCTGAACGTGGAAAGTGTAGAAGCAGGCTTGCTTGCAGGAGCAGACACGTGTGGACGTGTGTGTGTGTAGGCAGGACATCCTCTCTGCCTATCTGCACCTGTCACTGGGCTTTCTGAGCAGCTTTTGTGCAATTGTACGAGTCCTGTCAACACTTGAAAGTGATATTTGGTTATTTTGTGTCCTAACTGATTTCAGAAATGCAGCAAAACCATCCAAACCAAATAAGATTGGAGTCTTTAAAAGCTTCATAAACTAAGAAGAGGAAATCTAGCTGATAACATGGCCTCGATAGCGGGCTGGAAAGGACAGGGAGTTAAAGAATTACAGGTGACTGACTTCCTCAGCATCCCTTCTTCCTTAGCACTGTGGAGGCACAAGGGGAACAGGTTGAACTCTCCAGCTTAGCAACATGACAGGAGCAACAGAAGACAAAGGTGAAGGGATAGAAAAGACTTGAGGGACCAGAATTTAAACAGGCACCTCTGCCAGCCCATGTTGGATCACTCAGAGTGTCCTGCTGGCATCGACACCTGCCAGCGACCTGCCAGAGCCATTGGAAATGCAACTGGAATGGTTTGAACCCCGCAATGAGAAACTGTTCCACATTTTGAGATGTTTTCTCAGCCCGCTGTCCTATTCTGCAATGGGCTCCATCAGGCAAAGGTACAGCTTCCCTCTCTGGTGGAGCTTTAATGGTGTAAAGACCTTGAGCTCGCCCATCGTGCTGGTTTAGAAAGCCTTTCTTTGCTCACTGTGAGCTATGTAATAGGCCTCTCTAAACTGCAGAACATCTTCTGTGCCTTTCTTATCTTTCCTGGCCATACAGATGAGCGATGGCCCAACAGAGAGCTTTGGCTTGTTTTGTCAGCCTGGCTAACAATTGCTCCACACGGTTATTTGCTATTCCAGTTTCAGTTAGGTCAGCAGAAACGTGGTTTATTTCAAGAAAGAGAAGTCTGCCACAACTATTCTGGTTTTAGTACCGCAACAAATCATTTCATTTAAAGAATGAAAGGTAAAAAATGTTCTATGGGCTAAGAAGCAAAAAGAGCAGAAGGAACCCTGGTTTTAATAAGAATAGTCATAAAGAAGAAAAATTTGCCCTCCCTGATGGAAAGATCCTGTCAGCTTTGAATGGGTTGAAACCAGTGGCACAATCTGTGAAATTTCTCTTTACAACCAATATCTCTGGAATATAATAGGCTTTCTCAATAGAATAGTGTGAATCATCGTAAAGAACGCTGCAGCAAGGAGATTACTCTGCAGAAACTTGGCAGCAGCAGAGCAAGATGCCATTTCCTCAGCTCAACAAGAGGGATCCAAGAGAGGTTCAGTACGAGGGTGCAGATATATCGGTACCTCTAGGCAGGGGCAGACCCTGACCCTGCCATTTCAGAGCCAGACTGAAGGAGCCAGGACATTCTTAACATCCCAATCCCAAATCCAGGCCAGTTTAGCACAAACGTCAGCTCTATTTACCTGCAAACCTCAGCAGCACTTCATGGGTAATCTCTGCACACAGACCTGAGTGTAACGAGTGAAATGGTTGTTTAGCTGTTTGGTTTTAGGAAATAGTCCCTCCATTTCGCTAGGTTCCTGGGGGAACAGGGACAAGCCCAGGGTAACTTCAGGCTGCATTTCTGATGGCTGGATTGCAGCACAGACTCACTACCTGCGTGTCAGTAACACGGCGTCAGAGTTTCAGCGGCAGCAGCGTGTGTATGTCACCAGCACGTATCTTACAGGGAATTGCTTTGATTTTTATCAATGAGGAAGTGGCTCATCTGAGCTCACACATCACAGAGCGTGCTGAGCCAGCTCCCACTCCCCTTGGCTGCACCAGCAGGCAGGCACAGCACCTCTCTCTGCCAGTTGAGTCAAAACTGCAAGCTCCCAGGGACATAAAACCATAATAAAGTGTCAAAGGAACGTAAATCGTGGCAGAAACTACCTGGAGACAAGGGCAATTGCAGTAAGGAAGAGGGAAGTGTGACATGAAGCTGACTTCTGGGATCATGGGGAAAGATCCCGTGTGGCCAGGGACCAGAGACCTCTCTAGGAGCTGTGCTCCCATCTGAAGTCAGTGTAGACAGGCAGGTCCATCTCTAGGACGGTTGGTACCTCTCACTTCACAGACCATTGTCTTCCCTGGTCCAAACAAGCCAGGAAACGTCATGAAGCTGTGGCAGGACAAGCTTTCCCCTTTTTTATATAGCCTTAATGACAAATGCTCACCTGTGAGAAGAAAAGACTTCTCCAGACATGGATGCCCTGATTCTGAAGTGAGAAAAATCATGGCAGAAGGCATGGGTGGGAAGGATCTGTCTTCATCCCCCTTTTCAGGGTCTGAAGAGAAGAGGCAAAGCCGAGCAGGGAGTTATCTCTGCAGAACACACCCCCATTGTGTCCCCTCAGCTAATTGATGCTCCCGTGGCAAATACTCCCGCGTTAATGCAACGCACAAAGCCAATTAAATGCCTGATTGGATGAAGCGGTCACAGTCAAATGACCCATTGCCAGCCAGTCAGGATTCAAAATTTCCCAGTATCGTTAAGGTATGTGCGTTAATCCCCTCCGGAAAGATAAAGCTTTTAACCTATTACTGCTGTTTCTGCTGAGATACAGAAATTCTGTGTGCTTGGGGGGAGAGCAGGTTGAGCACTCAAATGAGCTGGCCTGTGCCAGCCCCAGAGACCCGCGTATGTCCGTGCACGCCGTCTCAAAGCATATGCCAAGCACTTACGATGCG
>JAAGNO010001359.1:24820-36659 GCA_033439905.1 Ceryle rudis | reverse complement strand
CCAGCCAGCTGATCACTTGTTAACTAATCCCAACCCGCCCTGCAACAAGTTGGGTTGCTGTTCTACAATTCAAACAGTGCAGCGAGCTCCCTTTTTGCCACTACAGAGAAGCTTCGTCTCCTAACCTGGCTCTGCGCTGTGGCTCGTTTTAGCAAAGCCAACACACAGAGAACCTTTATTTAGCTTACAGGGTGGCACTTGTGATCTGAGGCTTTTTTTTTTTTTTTTTTAATAGAATTGAGATGCAGGATAAGTTGTTATTGACTCAGCAGACTTCCCTCTAGAGCTGCAATGAGAAATTCATGCTGTTGGTTTGGTGGCAGCTGGCAAAAACAACAGAGTATTTGTGCCTGTTTGGTGGTAAAATACTTCAGAGCTTTGCTGCTGTTCTTAATGAGTTACTTTCATTTAAAGAGGCTGTCTTGTAAGCAAACCCTTGCTGCTTTCTTTCCTCCTTCTCCCCTTTAACTGAAGTTATTCTGGTCTTTGGCAAAACAAAACCTCACTTGTAGATGAGAACAGAAGATTCAGCTGAAACAGGCATTAAGGTTTCTGTAGGACAGGGGGGTGTTCTGGGGGCCGGACTCAAGAGTCGCGTTGCTCTCCTGGTGTATCTCTAGAAACCTGATCCAAAGCCAGCTGGCATCTGCCAGGTCTTATTGATCTCAGTCTTGGGATCAGACCATAGAAGGACATCTGGACTTAGATGAGCCAAGCTCTTGGCGAGGGCAAGGGCAGGGCAGTATCAGCTGGGAGTTTACTACAGCAGTGCTGCAGAGGAGCAGGTACCTCTGTGTGCCCTCGGGGGCCTTGGGAGGAAGCCATCCTTTAGTTCCCAGAGAGAAGTCAAAGCTCATAAGGAGCCTGACAGCAAGCAGGTAGATTGCACATGTTGGAAGAGATTTGGTGGAGGGAGGCTGATGGAGCTGGTCAGGTAAACACTAACTCATTATCTACTAGACTAAGTGTGAATGTGCTGGGGAGTGCTCTGAACAGGGCTGTGCTCCTGTGCAAGTCTCTTGAGGGGCTGACAGCTCTGAGGAAGGTCTTCAAGTGCTGTTTCTCTGTGATCCCTGGTGGCCTGTGGGAGAGACCTGGGCAACTGGGAAAGCAGCCTTCCTGCCAGTGCAGTGCTTCCCTCTATTCCTGACAAGGGCGGCCTGCCAGGGACATCTCTTGTCAGCAGCTGCTGAATTTATAGTGACAAAACGCAGCCAGGGCAGTGAGCTAGAAAGAATGGAGTTTGTGAACTTGGCAGCTGGTAACGACAGCCCAGTGCAACTGAGACAGGTGATAACTCAGGTGGGGGAGAGAAAGGGGGGAAAGGATCCAAGTGCTTCTGCCCTAACAAGTTTAGGGAAAACATGAACTGAAAAACAAAAGAGCAAATCGTTATGTGCACTTACTGCAAACAATTCTTTGTGGTGTGGTGCCCAGATCTGATTCCATGGTGGTGAGGGAGGACAGGAGGTGAGCGGGGAAGTTCTGTGCAGTACAGGGCTGAGGTGAACATTGACTCTTGTTCTTGTGCCCCCCCTTGCTTTGGGTGCCTGGCTGGTGTAAAGAACAGAAAGCAGGGGCACCAAGGCCATGAGGTAAGGTCCCATGTCAGCCCGTAAGCGATTCAGCAAAGGGGCCAGGACATTATCTCTTAGCTATAAACTGTCATCAGTAGAATAGGAGCTGGTAGGTGCACTGTTGTTGAACTGTAGTGTGAGGGGCTGGCTGTTCACTTTCCTTTACCAAGCAATCACTTCTCCACTGTCCCTTCCCCTGCTGGGTTGCTTGCCCACCACTTGTAACCTTCCTGTCCTTCACAACATGTCCTGAACGGCTGCTTTATCCTCCTGGTTTCTCTAGCAGTAAGAAACCAGTTTCTCTCCTGGCCATGGAAACTCTGAGAATGGCTGTTCTGGTCAATCCTGCTCAGGGTGGTTACAACTACTTACTAAACACCTACCTCCCAGCCAGTAGTTATAACTACCCAGAGTTATTCTTTTTGAACAGGAAAATGCTCCTCCTGCTCTGTCAAGCTATTCTCTACTTCTTGGAAGAGCTAAACTGGTCTGATTTCTAGCTTTCTATCCTGTTGTTGGGTTGTTTTAAATCTTGCAATCTTTTCTTAGAAGGAATCAGAGTGTGAAATATGGCACAGTAGAACTTCATGAGGTGGCCAGACACAAACGGATCAGCAGAAGTGTCTAAGGAAGCGCTTGCCTTGTTGCTGCAGGGGCTTCCCTGAGCATGCAGCCTATGCCAGCTTTCCTGGAAGTGCTTTGCCAATGAGCAAGTGAGAGAGAGAGCAATCTGGATTTGAAGGGTTGCTTCTCAGCACTGGCAGTGAGATGATGATGATGATGTGTATCCGAGCTGCTTTTGGCAGCGCTGCCTCCCTCACTTACTCTGCTCCTACTTCGGAGCACACTTGCAGCACCTGGGGGAAATGTGGCCTCTCTGAAAGGGCTGTGCCACCGCGGTGCTCTGCGGTGGGGCTCACAGCCGGATCACCAGACTGCTGTTCCTGTTCAAGCTCCCTTTTTTTTTTTTTTCCTCCTCTCTGGCTGGCCATTTGGTTGGGTGAATTGTTGGGAGCTACCTCTGAAGTTTCTAAGCTGTGCCTGAAATAACGTGTTAAGCTTCTCTCTGTCTACTCGAGTGTGAAACGCGGTCCCTCTTGCAAACCCCCAGTCTGAGTTAATTATTAAAATCCTGCTGGTAAGACACATGAGCATCTGTCTGTCCAGCTGCCATGCTGATTGACTTTTCATCTACTTGAGAAACATTCAGAGAGGTTTGAGGAAATGGGTTTGTGTATTTCAATGTATTCCTTTGTCTTTTTCCCCCTGGAATTATTCATCTTGGAATGGTGATTTTTATGGGTTTTTTTTATTTACCCTTCCTTTATACTCTCTCTTGTCTATGCAGTGCTTTGATCTGAATCCAGAGCTGTGATGGTGGTCTCAATCTCCTCTTGAAATGGAAGCAGCCCTTATTAGTCAAACAGGGGGTTATTTCTATTCCAGAGAATCTGGATGGCATCTTGGGATGACTGTACCTGGAGAAAATACTGTAAGGAGGGTGGAGAAATGCACGTGTAATTACAACTGTTGCTTAGCTCCATTTAAATTTAGAAACTGGAAGCCTGGGATTTGGCCTTTAAATGCTGTGGCATCATCAACGAGCCTGCTGAGAGGGAATGCAAGTGCTTCTCTGCTGTCGTGGGGTGATGCAGAGAGTCAGCACTCGTGACTAAAAGATAAACATTTTATTTCCTATTTTGATAAGAAATGTTTCCAACTGAAAGGATTTTAAATTAACCTGCTGTCGAGCTCTGGGGGCTTCCATACAGGGCTTGGTTTGTTTCCAGAGCTGTTACAGTGCTGGTTTGTCTGATAATTAAGGAAATCTGGGGGGAGGCAGTTCAGGAGGCTGGTAACAACAAGAAATAAAAGCATCTCTGATAGTGTCTCTTAAAAAAAATAATTTCAGAATAGCTTTCAGGAGACTACTTCAGAAAAGGATCACAGCTGGCTCTGTGGGTGTCAGAGGTAGGTGTGAGTGTCCCTGTGGGACACAGTGGAGTGAGGATGCGAGCAGAAAATAGACTCTGTAAAATGTAGGTACTGCAGTTTTAGTGCTGTTGTCTTCCTTCTCACACGGATGGCAAATGGATGGCAACCAGGTGCTACAACAGCCCAGAGTGATATGTGATTTATTTATTTATTTATGGCTGGCCTTCAACACCTTCCTGAGAAGGAGCTCGTATCTCTCTTCACTCATATTTCTCTTCAGGCTGAAGGTTAAAGAGGAAGCGATAGCCCTTCAAATAGCAGCCTGTCAGGAAACAAGGGGGGGGGGTGCAGCTACACACAGATCATTCTCCCCTTACAGCAGGGCTTGGTCACTTCTGGGACTGAATGACCACCTTCCAAGCTGCATACGCTTCAGGGAGTGTTTTGGTGTGTTTAGACTTCAAATACATTGCAGAAAGGTTTTGGGAAGAAGCTGTTCCCTAAATTTCTTGCAACTGGGTCTGTTTTCCTGATTTTTGTGTGCTGTTCATATTTCATGGCTTCACTTATCAATGATCTCCTTGAAATGAAGCTGGCAAACCACAGGAGACATCCTGGGATTCTTTTCCCAGTCTCCCAGTATGTGCTGAGCAGCTGGAGGTTAATT
Source organism: Ceryle rudis (assembly GCA_033439905.1). NCBI lineage: Eukaryota > Metazoa > Chordata > Aves > Coraciiformes > Cerylidae > Ceryle > Ceryle rudis. The sequence goes on along the minus strand of JAAGNO010001359.1, from coordinate 32,480 downwards.
AAGTGACTTTCTTGAAGGCTTTTTTTTGTATGGTGCCCCACCAGTGCAGGTACCCTCCAAGGACATCAGGCCAAGGACACAAAGGAACAGCCCTGTTTTGCATGCTGCGCCACTTTCCTCCATGCTGCCCTCACACCCTGAGTGCTCCAGCCAGATGCTTGTTCCAAAAGGTGTCTCTGAATGGGAGGATGCCCACAATCCCAGTGTGCTATCAATACTCGTCTTGGATAGATGGCTGATGTCTGCGCGTCGTTGTGGTGCTTTAAGAATCCAAGTGCACTCAGTTTTTCCAATCTTTTCTTAACTGAAGTATATATATATATATTTTTTTTTTTCCACAGAGCTGGAGCATGATTGCAGGCAAAAAGTAGTGAGTGCTGGTTAGGACCTACTGTCCCTCCACCTGCCCACCTCCAGCCCAGCACCTGTTCTGCTTTTTCAGGCTTAATTCACAAGCAAGTTCAGCTTCTGCAGCAAGGTTAAGCCAGAGCCAATTTTCGAAGGCCTGGCAAAGGGAGATGCAAGAAGGAAAGCAGCCTGTGGCTTCACTTTGCCAAACACACATAGATGCCCCTGTAAGGAGGAGAGAAGGCACTGAAGGGGCTCTTAGCTTCAGCGAGGCAGAAGGTTTGGGAAGACACCATCTGTGAGTTGGGAGACGGAAGCCCTGGGGACTGAGGTTAAGAGTAGATCCTCTGGTGCCCCGTGGAACAGCTTTTTTTCCTGTGCTAATTGGGGAAACCCCAGGCAAAGAAACAGGAATTGAGTCTTTTCTTTTCTTTTTTTTTTTTTTTGGAAGATGATTCTTTCCTTCCCTAACCCAAGTGGTTTGTGAGAGGGAGAAGAGCAGAGCAGCTTGAGGGCTGGCTGCCTCCAGGAGGAAGAGCTTTTGCTGGAGAAGTTCCCTGTGTCTCAGAACATGCAAACGTGGGAGAGAATGAACAAGCTTTGCAGAAAAGATGGGATTTGGTGGGTATGTGGGATGTCTGAGCCACTGAAGAGCAGTGCCCAGCAGAGGGAGCAAGCCAAAGACTCTGCCAGAATTGTGAGAAGCTGGAAGAGCAAACGTGTCTCTAGAAATGTAGCTAGCACAGCACCTCGCCCTGGGCATTATCCTGTAGCTGCCAATCTAACAACTATTCCCCACGGCCTTTCAGCTGCAGACAGCTCCCTTCAAACTCCCAACTGTTAGAAGAGATTTCCCCATTGTCTTTGCTACTCAGTCTGCTTTTGCACCGGTGCCGTGCTTCATCTCCATGCCCTCCTCTCCATCCACTGTAAAGCACATCCCATCTGCTCTGGTGATTATGTCAGGAGTTTGGCAGCTCTCTGCTCACTTAATTGTCCACATTTCTTAACATGTGTTTCCTACAGCATATTTGAATAACGGCTCTGCAAACTGTTTTTGCCTCTCTGTGGTGGAGTGGAGGGTACCCGCACAATGTGCGGAGCGGGGGGCTTGGTTTCTATTCACAGGTTTTCTGGCTGTCATTCAAATGTTCTTCTCTTGTCACTCAAGTTTACCCCTGGATACACTTTTCTGTATCCTTGTTTGTATCTGCAGGACTACCTGGCAAGGCTCCCTGCATTGGCAGAGGAGAGAAGCTCTTTCTCCAGAGGGTAATTCAGAGCAGAAGCTTGGTTTTTGTTTTTGGGTCCCCCCCCGCCCTTGATTCTACAGGGAGCTGAGGCAAAGGAGGCTGCCATCTGAGGTTTCCCATGTCAGGAGGTGTGAATATCCCAAGCTCTGGCTGCTGAGGTTCTGGGAGCCACTTCTTTCCTGCAGAGTCTGTGGAGGACCCTGGCCTGGGCAGATGTGGAGTAGTATATGGATAGTGCTAAAACTGCTAGTAACAGTTCAGTGGGATGTGTATATCCAGGCTGCTCAGGGAGGTGGTGGAGGCCTCAACTGTGGAGACATTCAAGGTCAGGCTCGATGAGGCTCTGAGCACCCTGCTCTAGTTGAGGATGACCCTGCTCACTGCAGGGGGGTTGGACTGGATGATCCTTAGGGGTCCCTTCCAGCCCAAGGCATTCTATGATTCTACCTATTTCTACCTGGTAAAGACACAGCTTCCCTGACTGAGCCATTTTATAACCTGTCCTTCAGAACAAAACTTCCAACCCCTTGCCATGTTTTGAGGTCAAAAGAGGTGGTTGATTCTCAGAGAAACCCAAGAGTCACTTGGCACTCCTCTGAAGTACTACAGCTGATCTATGCAGCCCAATCTGAGTTAGTCTCTTACCATCTGCAGGGAGGGGGCTTCGCCATGTCCTGTCAGCTCAAAATCCCAAACCTCTCCTGGGTACTCCAGCGAGTACCACTCTTAAGTGCGAGGAAAGTGGTGCACCTGGTTGCACGCCAAACTGTGCACTGCTTGTGTGACATTTCACTATGTAACCCCCCAGGGGCACGGTTTCAATTATTGAACTGGCAACGGTGAGAAGAGTAAAACAAAAAGCCTCTCTCGGGGTGGAGATAAGGAGCTGCTGGGGAAGTGTTTGCAAGAGGCTGCAATTGTCACCCTGAGGTCAGCTCAGCTTGGTCATTTGACCTGAGGTTGACAGTGTGTCAGGGCAACAGAAGACAGAGGAGCACCATGTGCGAGGAGTGTGGAAGGAAATCAGACAGAAATGGTATGGGAACTTGTCAGATGTGTTAAAAGCTGGGAACAGAGGAAGATCTGTTGGGTTTTAAACTCACTTTAGGGTTATGAAGTTCATATTTCTCAGTTATGTGTTGATTCCCATGCTAGGAAGAGCATATCCATAACATGTGATGCTTAGTGCTGCCTTGTTTGCCTTTTTCTTCCGTACCTGCAAGGTAAATTTCCCAAACCCAAAACCTGAGGGGTTTTTTTTGGGTTCAGGAACCACTAACCAAGTTTTCTTGGGTCTGCAGCCTAGAAACTGTCTTTCTGATTTAGAAGCTGCTCAGTCCTGCTTCTGAAGTGTGCTACAAGATGGTGAAATAGCTTTGTTGAAGTGCTATAGGGCTGTCTCAGAAATGGTTCCTACCACAGAAGCGTGCCCATGAAATACTTATGAGGAACATAAAGCCAACATATTTTGAGCTGTGCTATCATGTCTTGAGGGTGGGGATCTTAGAAACTTTAGTATTTCCATTGATTTAAATATGATCTCCATCTGACAGCATGTCAGACACTCTTATAGTAAATGGAGCTCTCTTGGCAACTTTTCTCCTTAGGACAGTGAACTCTTGACGTTCAACATCTCCCGGCACCAGTCGTGGTGGAGTGAAAATGGTCCTGGCTGTGTAAGGAAGGAGGCTTCCATGTCTGGCATCAAAGGGCTGGACAGCCATTCCTACGTCTCTGTGATAGGCTGTGCGCTGGAGTATCGGTACATCGAGGTCATGCACAGCTCCTTCCAGATCCTGATCGCGGTGAGTACATCACTGAGAGCGCTGTGGGGCTGAGGAGATGCTGGTTGGGTTTATTTTTATCCAGGCACAGACTTTGGCCTGTATATTTCCACCCTATTTTGTATCATCTGATTGCAAAAGCCTCTGTAAATGTTTGTTTGTTTGTGCTCCTGGTCTCTCTTGAGAACAATATGGCTTGAAAGAACTGGAGATGCATAACAGGAACCTAACACCTGAAGGAATGCATCATGAATAAGGATTTCTCTTGGTCCATATGAGTTAGCAATGGCTGGCAGAGCACATATGTGCATGTCTGTTGTGAAGAAACAAAAGAGAGAAGATCCTTATCTCCAGAAAATGAAAGAAACTTTAAGGAAGCAGAAATCAGCATATTTTCTTTCTGCTGATATATGCACTAAATGTTTTCATCAACTCTTTTCCTCATCAGAGCCTTCTACAGGCTTTTAAAAGTACTCTGCAGTAATTCAATGTCCTTAATGTTCACTGTTAATTAATCCTTTCTCGCTCGTCCGTGGAATGAACAGAAGCAACGTCCATCGTCCCCCCACCTTTGTGGGTACTTGTGCATTTTGTAGCTGCACTGGAGTTAGCAGCCTGCATCTTTCTGATCTGCTTTGCTTTGCTACTTTGTGGTTAATGGCCCTAAGAACAAATGGTTGTGGACTGGAGAAACGTTCACCTTCCAGTTTTGGCTGAAAGAAGGGTAACTTAGCCTGATTAAATGCTGAAGGATAACAAATAGAGAAATTCCAGGCTTCTGGAGCGCCAAGTACTTCTCTGCACGTTTTTGGTACAACTTTCCAGTGTCGTGATGCTGCATTTCCTATTAGCTGGGATGAGCTGTGTGACCCAGTGAACTGAACTGCAGGGAGGGGGGAAGGCTCAGACCCCTTTGTCACAGAATAGAGGCAGACAGAGAAGCTCCTGTTTCCTGAGTTGGATGGGCTCCCTGGCGTGTGTGCTGGCTGTTAATGTTTGGTTAGTTCTTCGGGGAAAATGATCTGCATTAAACTGTCTGAAAGTTGCTGATGCCTGTGCTGGAGAAAGGCAAACCTCTCCAGGATAGAGGCTGTTGTCTTGTACAAAAGGTCCTTAGCTGGAAGGGGATTGATGCTGCTGAGCTGGTGCTGTTCCTCAGTTTGGTGAAACAACTGATGGACTTTAAAGTCAGAACATCAGACTTTAGAAGTGGAGAAGTATGTCCCTGTCAGCATCCTCCCTACAGCCTGAGCTGGCACCAGCCCCTGTGCCCCAGGCAAGAGGTTCAGCCAACAAATGGTCCTGAGCTGGTTTGGAACAGACCTTGGGGTTATGGTAGATGACTAAGGTAGGTACACAGCCTTGAGCTAAGTGATCACACCGATGTATAGGAGACACACAGGGGGCTGTGTCTCCAGGAATGTTTTCTGCTTTGCTTCCCCCCAAAGGCACACGACTACTCGTTGTAAGTCTGCAAAACACCACAGAGGGCCAGATAGGAAGATGGGGGAGGGAACTGTCAGATAAAGTAGGGTTTAGGTAAATAATTTCTTTCTCCTTCTTGAGATGTAAGTTGCAGGGGATTCTTGAATGTTGAAGTCCGGGAACGAGGTTCAAATACTTGTATACAAGAAACCTGTACGGGCTGAGCTATGTAGAGTGAAGTTAATTTCTGCTTGTACTGTAATAAAAGTATTGAAGCTCCAGGCCTGTAACTCCTGCCAGCTCTGAAATGCTCACGTAGTTTTGTCATGTAGTGAGACAAATAGAGCTTTACCTCTCTGCTTCTCTGAGGCAAGGCAGAAAGCAAGCCCTGCACTTTCCCTCTCGGACATTGCCTGAAAACAATCAGCCAGTTCTCCCGCTTTTTAGTCTCTGAGGGTCAAACTCTTTGATCCCTGCCAGTATCTTTTTCTGTTCTCTTTATCTCATTTTAAGGCAGATTTTATTACAGGCTGCTGTCCTTCTCAGAGTGCCTGGCAGGTACCGTGCCGCAGACAGGCGGGGAGACCGGATCGATAGGACAAAAAGCACGACTAGGAATTTGAAGGCTCAAGGGGATGCAGCAAGGGATGTGACCTAGTTCCCTCCTCGTCTGCCACAGGATCGGAATAGTCAGTTCCCTCTTAAGAAGGGCAAGGGACGGGCAAACTGGTGCTTTGCATAACGGTTTTTGGAAGCTGGAGGGAGGAGTGAGGGTTGAATTTTGCTGGTTTGGATTTTTTAAACCCAGATATGGTAATGTGAAATCCCTGTTCTTTATGCAGTACTCGGCCATGGACATTTGGGTTGTTTTCTGGAAACACCAGTTCCTTGAGCCTACTGAGGAACTGTAGCGCACCGTGTTGTGTACTGGGGGTAAGGCTCACTGAATTCCATCTTGCATGCCAAAGGAGAGGGAAAGCAAACCCCAACCCATCTGGTGAGCACAGTGTTGGCTGTCATCTTGACTCCTGCTGGCTATATTATCCTGCTCTCGGGCATACATTTGAAGATACATAAGGTCTCGGTCTGCTTCTGCTCAGAGCTTGTCTGTGCTCCTTGAAGGCAAAAGCAACTCCTTTACTCTGGAATGTGACCAGCCTTGGGTATATCTGTCACCGTGCATGATACAAGTAGCTGTAGGGCCCAGTATGAAAAACTTTCTCAATGCTTTAGCACAGAACACGTTGGAGGAAAAGGCTTGTTGTAACTATATCTTAAAATTGATACTGGTGTAGATATGTCACTGTAAAACTAATCCGACCCACCAGTTAGAAAATGCAACAGCAACTAGTTTGTCAAGAAAACAAATCGGCTTTGTTTTTATCTCGGCAAGGATTCATCTTGCATCTCCCCAGCTTGCCAGCCTGCAGGGAGAGGAGTGATTTCTGCTTCTGAAATACCTGGCATAGCTCTGGGCTGTCCATATGGTAGTTCTGGGAGTGGGGAGGGTTAGGCTTTTCCTGAGGGCCCATTGAATGGGATGGAAATTAGAAAAGTCTTCCCAACCGAGAGAACTCATTGCCTGACTGTCTGCTGCTTTCACTCAGACTGACAGGCTGGAAGGTTCCCAGGAAGGCAGCAGTGCAAGCCTTGACAGCAGATGTTATGTGAGAAGCAACGTGCGAGAGATGCTTTGCTGTTGGCAGAAGCTAGATTTTCAGTGGTTGTAAATGCATCCGAAGAGTAAAGCAGGTCAGGGAATCAAAGGATTTGGATTGCCACTCTTTGGTTATCTGGTCACAATAGCTCTTTCATAAGCTGGCTTTTTGCTCGCCTGTAGCAGAGATCTCTTCATTTCCCCCCGCCTTGCACTGCTGAGAACATGCACACTTCATTAGCTCTGATTAGAAGTGAAACCTTGAATAGATGTGCCCTGAAGGAGGAGACTCTGCACATATCCTCTGCAGTGGAAAAAACAAGGGCAAGTTTTTCTGTTGACAGAAGAGTTGAAGAGCCCAGAATCTTCACTAGGACTGATGTAGAACTAAAGCTAAATCTTACACAAGCAGCAGTAACACCTCCTAAAATTTGCCTCCTCATCCTTTACATATTTTGCACGCTCGCAGCCAGCTGGTGCCTTTCTGTAAGGGCCTTGCCTAGTAATCTTGCTGTAATTCAGTCCTTCTGGCTCCAGCATTTCAACACTGCTGCTTTGTGAAAACTTTTTAACAGCGAGTTGAAAAGCGATCTCCAGATGACTGAGGGGCAGAGAGAGGTACAGGTCCCCTTTGGGCATGCTTGTCTCTTCTTCTCTTCCTTTCTCTCTTCATTTACCTGTAGAATGCTTGGGACAGCCCAGCACCATCCTCTTTTGTTGGGCAGCACGTGTGTTCCCAGGCTGCCTGACAGGCTGAGCGAACACACCTGCCTGTGACATGTGTTCTGTATAAAAAGCTTAATCGGATACTTCTGCAGCCTGGAGGAAGCTGGTACTGAACATGCAGAACAAGCAGAGAAACAGCAGCAGAGGCTAAAGCCCAAGAACATTCTTTGGGGAATTAGAGCAATAGCTTAGTGTCACTTTACATCACTGATGTTTCTCCTCCTCTCCCACCTCCCCTACATAATTTGCAAAGATCTAAGAACTGTTCCTGTTTCCCTGGGACAATAGTGTTTAAAACCTTCTGTAGTGAAATCGGCAACCAAGATGGCCCTTCGAGCAAGAGTGAAATTACTTCCACATTCTTGGCCTCTGTGAAGCTTTCTTATCCACGTTAATTTCTGCTAAACTTGGTGATGTTTGGGGGCTTGATAGTCCTTCAAGGGTGCAGTCAGAAGGGAACTGTTGGG
>JAAGNO010001359.1:0-22980 GCA_033439905.1 Ceryle rudis | reverse complement strand
TGCTCTGGGTGACCCTGCTGGGTGGAGCAGGGGGGTGGCACCAGATCATCTCCAGAGGGCCCTTCCAGCCCCACCACGCTGGGATTCTGTGCTTTGTCTTATGTTCTTTTGGTGTTGGTTTGGTTGGGATTTTTTTTTGTCTACAAAGCAATGGTTCTACTTGGAGGCAATCCTAAAAGGCAGCAGGTAAAATCACACTGGCCCTTGTGTGTGGCCTTTTTTTTTCCCTGCATAAAGTCCAGTGTAGCTCACGGAAACCTACCGTGAGGCAGCCCTGGCTTCCACAATGCACAGCAGGGAACTGAGTCCACAGAGCTACCTCTCCTCCACTGAGGCACTGGAACTCCCTTCCATAAGGCTCACCCAGAGGACAGGAGAGAGCGGACTTGTCTTTCAGATGATTAGAGAAAATTGTAAAGGAAATACAAGGTTTAGTGATGCTACAAAAACCATTCCATTGGAGAAATCACAACCGCCTTATAACTCGCCAGCAGAAATCTCATTATCTTGCCTTTTGTTTTGTGGCGTGATGTATTTTTCTGTCATATTAAAAATGAATGGACTCTACTTTTCAAGCCCTACCATGCATCATTCTGTCTTCCCTTAGAGTAAGTCACTGTATGTTACATTCTAACTCTTGTTCAAAAGAATTCCGTTCGCAGTGGAAAACAATTATGTCTTGCAATAACTTCACTAATACAGTTACTGTCAGCCGAGATCTCGCTAAGTGGGGTGTTGTGGAAAGATGTAAAACGAAGGATGGAGAGGATATTTGATTAACAGGAAAAAGGCAAAGCAAAATAAAACCCTGCTGGAGCTACAATGCTTAACTCCCCTAGTACCAAAAGTTTATTTCTCTATTCAAGCTGAGGAACAACTTGCTCCTGAAACTGAAGGAGGCAGTTCTGATGCTTCTACCAGCTACCAGCTAAGGACAGGCCCACCAGGCTACTTTAAAGTGCTTTTTCTGATGTTCACTCTAGTCTTTTTCTGCTCTAAAGACTGCTCTGAGCAAGGGGTTAACATGAGGGCCACACCATGCCCCAGTGACTGCTTTTTGAGAGGTACCCTATTGTTTTACTGCTCATTCTTTCTGGTTTCCAGGCAATTTCCTGCCAACCTACATGGTTTGGGAATTAAGAGCATTGCTACTGTCTTGTCTGTTCCTCCTTACGTTGCAGGCCTGATGTCTGATGAGTCCATGCAGAGGTTTTGTTCTCCAAAGATAGAAAGAACCTTAGAAATTGTAGTGTTAGACTAAGACGGGGATTTCTTCCCAAGGAATTTTTGATCTCCAAGCCAAAGTTACTAAAGATTTCAGTGTCTCTGAACATTGCTGCCAGTACATCACCACTTTTATGGTTAACTTAGTTTCTATCTTGTTTGCATAAAACCCACTCCCATCTTGGTAACTCCTGCACCAAAGTAATTTCTCTTCCCTTGCCATGCCCTTGGGACAGGAATACAGAGCTGATGAGGTCTTGTGCCTGGATCTCTGTTAATGACACCTACCCCTGCTTGTCTGTCCTGTGTGTAGTCCTCTAAAACATTACAACAGGCGCTCTTCCGTCTCCCCATCACTCCTTAGAGTAAACTTAGCACGGTAGTTTCAGTGTCAACAAAGTATGGTCCCAGATACGTGTTCCCTTAAGCCTGGACCTGCACCTCCTACCTTGCAGCAAATAGGATTTGGCTCCACTGTTACAGCAACGCTGCCAAGCTGAGAGGAAATATTGTCTCTTGAAGTCATGCCAAGTGGGTTTTGACCAGCCTCCCACGACTGATGCAAAAATGATTTATTCTCTCTCTTTTCCAGCTGGTGGGCTTCGTCTACGCCTGTTACGTTGTTAGTGTTTTTACAGAAGAAGAAGACAGCTGTAAGTATTTATCAACAGATCCTTTGGCAAAGGTTTTCTTCAATGTTATTTCTCTTTCAGATGTTTGTCTATCAGGACTGAGCTGGCATTAGACTTCTTTCCATCTCTCCATCTCTGTGATGTGGCAGTACCTACCTGTCACGGGTCAGCTATTTTTACCGTGAGGTTTTTTTCCCCCCACATCAATATGTGTTAGATGCTGTAATTCTGCTACGCTTTCAAGGACAAAAAAATAGAAGTTTGGTTTTGGCTTATCACTCAGGCTAAGCTTTAGAAAAACTGGACAGCTTCTGTTCTCAAGCTTATATAGCTTAGGAATAACGCTGCTGAAATATTAGCATTGTCCTAGCGAGTACCTACAACAAGAACACAGCCCAGTGCTCGTGTGGGCCACCTGCTGAGTGTCATATGCCCCAAGCTGCAGATGAAGCAGAGCATGAGATTTCTTGCCAAGGATCAACCTGACCGCTTAATTTGAAAGCAGAAGTAGTATTCTGAATTACAGGGGAGGAGGAAGGGGCTGACTGCCTCAGGTTCAGTACACAAATCTCTCCAGTGTCATGCGTTCCCTGTCGTGTCAGAGAAGAGCAGAGACTCTGAGGAATCTATGCAGATATCCATACCCTGGTCCTGAATTACTTTGCTCTTCTAAAACTCTTTTTTGAGGCCATTACAAACAACAGAATGGATGCGGAGGGTTCAAACAAATGTGAAGGTTGATTTCTTTGGCAATGCACTGGGTGGAGGCCAGTTTACTCCAGGTAAGCATCTGATCCAAAGGCTTTGTATCCAAGTATCACTTTCTTTAAGCCATTCCTTAGGTTTATGCAAGTAGCTTTGTTGTTTTAAAGAGCAGCTGGCGTGGATGTTAGCTGAAAAACAACAGCTTGGAACAGAATGTTTGAAAGTATGTGAAGAATGTGGATTTCATAGGAGTGAGATGAGATTATCTGGCTTGTCCTTGGGTTTTTCTGTTCTGTCCTGTGTGGCTGAACTCATTCTACTGCCTTTATTGATCAGTTGTTTAGAGGTTGACAGAGGACTTAGGAAAGGTTTGATACGTTATAAATAGTATTTTAAAAATTACCCTATAGCTTTTCTATTAGCTAAATATACCTTGAGTTCCGAGACCCTTTTTAATATCGTAAATAACTTGACAGAGCTCACTTTTATAGTAGGGATTGGTTAGGACAGGTAACCACATGTCAGGAATCATTATCTAGGAACGCAGACCTGTTTATTTCAGGATACTTTTTGTTTTCTTTTACACTAATAAATTCCTTTTCCCTTCCAGTTTCCCAGCTTGGTGTTAAAATGCCAGCTTGAATAATTAACAATGACAAACCATCAATATTTCACACTCACAGTGGTAGATCCTTCCAGTGACCCGAACAAATTTGAGCTGCTTTTTAATTTTCTCTTCCATTTGTGGTTTCCTTTAAATGTTGCTTTGATATGCAGCATGAAGTAATTATAAGTGCTGAGGCACATTAATCAGGAAGCTCATGCTAACGTGATTTTCATGAGAAAACACAGCAGTAGGAATCTACTAATGCTGAATTGTGGGCAAGAATATTTTAGCTGTGCTAATGCACTGTACTATATTGCAACAATGAACCACAGTTAAGATGATTATTTCATTTTTTTTTGAGTGTCTTGGATTTTGAGTGCTTCCAGGGTTAGCTGCTCAGATGATAGGACTTTTGGTTGTTCGAGGTATGAGATAACCTTAAAGAATAGTTACTAAAGATTGCTTTCTCGTTTAGACGTTCCACAGCTGAGGTAATATAGCTAGAAATCTCTTTTTTTTTTTCTTTCTAAACAGCGGTGTCATGATTTTAAAATACTCTGACATTTTCAAAAGCGGTTGAGAAAAGGTCAAGTTTCACTGGAAGTACTGGGAATTATCCCCCCAATTAACTTAGAACCTCTATAGATTTCACCCATCAACTGACAGTTGTTCCAAAATGACAGTCCCGCGTGAAGCTACCTCCTCAAGGTGAAATGTCTAAGAATATGTTGTCCTCTGGTTTCTAAATATATTTTATGAGGGGTATTTTTCACTTCCAATGTATGTAGTAAATATATTTTTCTATAGGTTTTTCACTAAAAGCACCAAAACTCTTTAGCTAAAATTTAAAATAATAGTGCCACCTTCAGGAAAGAAAACCAAACAGGCACTTACATAGTTAATAAGACTCTCCAGTTATTTTTAAATGGCATTTGGATGGGATGACTTTCACACTTCCAAACAAACGCACTAACTTGGCACCAAAAAGCAGGATCTATTGTAAAGGTTTTTGCAAGGCCTTGCTAGGTCAGTCACAAATCACACATCGCACCCCTGCTGACCCGGCTGCCTCGGCCAACTCAGTGATATAGACTTGGCTTACTTTCAGGAGAACTGAGACTTGGAAAATACTTCTTTGGTCACTAAGGGAATTGTCACTTCAAGCTTTCCTTGTTTAGTTACGCTGCCCTTATGTGACTACCGGAGAAGAGAAGCATTGATCCTGTTTGTATACAATTGAAAGAAACAGACTTGGCAGAGGGGATGTGAAAAATATCGGAGCTGGAGATAATGAGGTAGTTGCAGTTTTCCAAAGCTGCTCTTGTCTGTCTTGAAGGAAAGACAAGTGGGGCAAGAAAATTCTCATTTCACTACATAACCTTCATGGGGATTGCTGGGCTGCCAACTTCTCTGCTGGCATTCACTCATGAGCTGTTCCTCAGCTTCCTTCCTTCAGCACATCACCGAATGGCCCAGGCTTTGTCAGCTCAGGCCTTGTGTGAAGTCACAGCACGGTGGCAATATCCAAGGAGGCCAAGGGAGGCCCTCTTTTTTTTTTTTTCTGGAGTCTTTTGTAAGCTCTGCTTTCAGTCTTGTGTTAGCTGAATATCCTCTTTGGCACACTTGCCCAGCCCAGGAGATCCTAGTAAAGAGGTCTGTGCAGGCAGAGATTTCCACCAGGCAATCCATAACTGAAAAATCATTTTTCTGTTTTCTCACTAATTTTTGTGTTATGCCATGACACGCCCCAACTTTTTCTTTCATTTCCTTTCAACTTTCTGGCCATGTTTGTTTGTTTATTTGAGTTCTGATTTTTTTTCAGTTGATTTCATTGGTGGATTTGATCCATTTCCTCTCTACCATGTCAATGAAAAACCCACCAACCTTTTGTTCAAGCAGACATACCTGTAAGTATCATCTCCTGCGCTGTGAGGCTGCGTGCCTCTTAGTTTGATGGCTCAAGGGTGCCACAGGTTTGGGGTTTTTCCTCCTTGCAGGTTGATCTCTCCAGCAGGCTTTTCAGGCATGCAAGGAATGAACAAGCAGACACCAGAAGGGGTGAGACTGCCTCTGCTCAACCCCAGGTTGCCAGGGTGAAGCCGGTGTTGCTGTGCTTGGCTTATGGCATTGCTCTTTGATAGGAAGCATTGGGGCCAGGATGTTACTGTAAACAAGCTACTGGATGCCTTTTCCTTGAAGAAAGCAAAGAGGCTTTTTGGCAGCGAATGGTGCCCAAGCAGGTAAAGGTAGGAGCTGGGAGGAAGGAGGAGTCAGCCTCAGAGGATGCTGAGAGTAAGCCATAGTGATAGCAGAACATGTTTCTTGCTCTCCAAGCTAAACTGTCAGGCAGAGCCTCAATGAAAGACCTTGACTGGGGTAAAACTTATGCAACATCTAGTTATTTAAGCTGTGTTTTATTTCTGTGGACAGTTATAACTGAACTCTGACCTATACATGATGTCATTTTGATCACTGGCCTTGTCTTTGTCATCCTTCAATAATCTCATGGTAGCACCAGATAATTTGGCCTTGTTTGGTACAAGGTCTCCCTGCATCTGCTTGTGCTTCTAGGGAACCTGGAGGGTACAAAGCCAGCATACCAGTGAATTCAGTGAAACGGAGCATGAGAGGGTTTATGCGCAGGAGGGCACAGGTTTGCTCTGAAGTTCTCTTCTTAACAAAAAAATCATAATAATTCTGTTACCTACAGGAACAGAGGCTGCTATGTATGGGGCAGCCCAAGAGCCCAGCTGAGAGCAGGGAGAAGAAAGGAGAGTTGTCCACAGCAACTCCTCTCATACCACTAATAGAGAGCCATTGTTGAATTCCAGCTCCTGCCCTCTGATAATCCCTTCCCACTGCTGAAGGCACAAGATCCCACTTTCTCCCTGTCCTCTTAAAAGCTGGTTCTTAATGAGATTCTCATACATCAAGGGCAGTATTATCTGTTTAAAGCAGCAATAAGATCTGAATTTTTGATACACTTTAAATTGAGCCGCAAGGGCAGTTCAAACTGCAGACATTTCTTAAAGCAGCTGCTAAGGGAGGTTGGTTTTTAGGAATAACGTTACCAGAGAGTCCTGCCAAAAAGAGGGATGGGGGAGAGAAGTGAGACTGAAGGAAGAAAAACTGCCCCCAAAGAGATTTGTAGTGTGCCCTCTAATGTAGCATGGACTTACTACCCACTTTGTCACCGTGGCACAAGACCAGGAGAAAAACTAGCTTTTGCAAAGCAGTTGAATTCCCTGTGACTTTGGGGGTTCTACAGCATTATTAGAAGGTGTGCTACAGGAGATTAAATATTGATCTCCTTCTCACTTTGTCACAGGGGGATGGAATTTTCCATAGGCTGCAGAAGCTGTGGAGCTTTAAGCAGCTCCCTGATTTACTAGTTTGATGTTGCACTTCTACAGTGGGGGATTTGGGCTGCATTTTCTTAAAATGACAAATTCTGCTTGTGGAAGAAGTTAGTACTTATAAAAAGTTTTCTATACGGGGAGATTTCAATGTGAACAGAAGCTAGGACCATCAAACTTTCTTACAAGGGTCTCAGGAAGATGCTAAGCTATTAGTGAAGTACAGAGATAATGTTCTTCAGCCCATCACTTATCTATTGCTAGCTTCCCCCAGCACAATATAACATTTCTTCCTGGCTAACAGGAGATGAAAACAGCTGCTGAGCAGTAGATAAGGTGACCCTCCATAAATTTCACAGCAGCCACCAAATAGCAATTTTTGTTTTATTTCAGCCTGGCTCTTGTCTTTCTACCACATGGGTAAATGGGAAAGGGAGGAGCAAGAGAGACTTGCTTCTCAGCTAATGATGCCAGGGAGTTTTGTAGTCCAGGACACTGCCAAATGCCCTTGTCCTGCTCTGGAAAATCACTTTGTGTCTACTGAAGGCATTTATGTGTGTATATATATAGATAGTGTATCTTCTGGTCAAGAAAGATGCAAAACAACAAATACATCCAACTTCTTTCAAGCTTAAATTTATTGAACAACTAAGGGTTAGGAAGATGGACTTTCTGCTGTTGACTCCTTTCTGTTGAAGCAAATACTGAAATCCAATCTATTCTACATTCTATTTGGAGCTAATTACAACCATGAACTTTCATTTGAGGATGGCATTACCCCAGTGCCAGTAGGCAGCTGCTCTGAGAATTCACCTGCCCTGTTGCCAGAACTCCTACAGTATTGGTCTCCTTCATTCCCTGATGGAATTGTCCTATTCACTCAGGTTTTATCTGTCCTTTTTTGATGAGACCACCCTCTTCTACACCCAGCATGCCTCTTCCCTCACCTCTCTTCATTGCTCCAAAACGTTTGAATTTTCATAGATATGAAGGCCCCACAGAACAATGACATTGACCTAAACCCATGAGCACAACTTAGGTCCAAGCCCAACCCCATGAACTCTGTATCAAGCAGGCAGCCTAGGAGTTAGATAACTTAAATATGCTGTTGCAGCTCAAATAAATCAAGGGGAAACTGCTGTGATCTTGGCAGCCTACTTCAGTGGCTCTCAGCTAAAATTCAGTCTTCAAAATGTACACCCCATTTCTGGCCTTCAGTTTCCACTCAGCAGGCTGAAAGACATAAGTACCTTTACCTCCTACGAGGAGGAAAAAACATCCCCAAAACTATGATTGATAATAGGTACTTTCAGACCACAGTGTAGTTATCTCCCAGCTTTATCATGGTAATCTACTGACCTCCTTGAGTTCAGTTGCAAGTCTTGCAAGATATCAGTCAGGTCTTATTTTTCTTTTTTTTTTTTTTTTTTTAAAGAGACAACAACAACAAAAAGCAACCAGCCCTTTTGTAGTTACTTACAAAGGCACAGTTTAAGTGTGCTTCATCTTAATTAGCACTTCCAACACTCACACAGCAGCACTGATGTCCTATAAATACAGTTATTTCTATTTCAGGTTCCACAACTGCTTCTCTTCTACATTTCATTCACTCCAGGGGGGTTTGGTTGTGATAGTTCCTATATCAAGTCACAAGCTTGAAGTAAAAACAGATCCAAATTATCACCAAAAAAAGTTGTTCTGGAAGTTTTATTGTGTGGTAGAATTACCTTTAATCTCACTGCTGCTTCCCAGTCAAGGCACTGCACTAATTATTTCCTAATATAATATTAGGAAGCTTGATAGAAAAACATGTTTTCAGTGCATGGGTCAAAGTAGTTAGACAAAGGATTTACTGAAAACCAAAAGTTCTCCTGAGGCCGAAAGAGAACATTTTGTTGAGCTCTTACCCCTCCCTGAGCTAAAGGGCAACTTCAGGCTGGGTGCTGCTTGTGCCACTGTCTCCTCAGGCAGCACTGGCCAGGACATCAGCTCGAGGTTGCTTTTCTGCTTGTTCACTTGTCCTAACGGAATTCTCATCATCTGAGGCAAGGATTCTTGCCCTGATAACTGTGAAAGGGTTAACCAAGCCAGTGCTGAAGTTCCTGTCTGAAGCTGTTATCTCCAAGTACCCTGCAATACCTGCTCAGAGAGGAGGAAGCCCAGATCACCAGCATCATTCGTCAGCCCTTCCTTCCTGCCCCCTCCATTCAGTCTTTTCACATCGTTCTCTGAATTTGTTTCAGAAAGCAGCACTGTGCAAGCTCAATTATAAAGCAGAACAGTCTCAAAGCATGATTTCCTACAGGACTTCGTGCTAAATCAAGAGCCCGCAGGATGACAGGAGGGAGCTTGTTTATTTAAAAGGCAGAAAGGTGAGCAATAGATCTTCCTGCCTTTTAAGATTGTATTTGTAATGCCAAGCAGTGACCTGCACCGTTGAGGCTCTGGTCCCTAAGATGCACTGTGATCTGGCACCCCAAGCACTACGTTGCATTAACAGCTTAAGAGCTTGAGTTTGATTTTAGTTGTGTAGACAGATTTCACCAATTTGGTTTTCCTCAGATCTACCAGTGGCAAGGGCCAGATGGTAACAGGAGGTTGTGACTTTTACAAGATGTAGACTTCTGTATCGACAGGGTAGCAACAGGAGGTATTGGTTAATTGAATGATCTAAGGCTCCAGCGGTGACTGCTCACTCTAATACCCCCTCATCAATTCTTTTGTGGTGCAGCCCTCTGCCAGAGGCATGAAGCAGTTGTGAACAGACAGCATTAAAGGGCTGGGCTCCGTGTAACAGTCATTCACTCATAGGTTGAAAGGAGGTTCTTCAATAGAACAACTGATAGGTACAAGTACACAAATGATATTCTTCAATTTCAAAATGAAATAATCAAAATCCAGGGGGAGAGAGTGGGGGAACTCCTTTAGTATTGATTCATTCTCCCCCCAAAACTTTGTTTGAGAACCAGAATACTCTACAAAGGAAACTTAAACATAACACCCCCCCCTCCGCAAAAATATCTCACTTTGTTTTGAAGAGAGAATCAAACAAAACAAACAAAAAACCCAAAACACACACACTATCAAAACCCACCAAACAAAATGCTTCTGCTTTTCTTTCTAGGTAGACTTTTTTTCCCCAAACAATTTGCTGAATATCAACATGAATTTGCAAACTGTTTTGATCAACCTGAAGCTGCATGTTGAAGAGGTGATGTTTCAGCTGAAAACATTCACTCATCTTTACTGCTGGCTACAGAAGTAGATCTGCTTATGCTGCTGCTGCATCCACACAAAAAGCACATCGCTGCCCTTTCAAGAAGCTACTTTCTTCTAGAGATGACCCCTAGCTTTTTAAAATTCCTAACCGGATTTTATGCAGCTCCAAGTGCTAAGGATACATAGATCTAACACTTGGCTCATAGCTGTTCCTTAGTCTAACTGCAGCCTGTTCAGGTCTGGTGTATGCACAGCATTATTTCCAGACTTGAAGACTCCTTAACCACATTACCCCTGAGCTCTCAAGCCTAGTCCTCATCTGTTGTCAATCATATTTTAAAACCTGGAACAGGAGCGAACACACCAACAATTTTGTCCTTGTTATTTCCACACCATTTCTGTTATCTTAAGTAAGCAGCTTAGTACTTGCTCCACACTGACACCCTGCCTTCAACTTTTTTCCTCCCTGCAGGCCTGCGTAAATAAAAAGAAGAGCCAGAGGATGGATAAACCTTGCACTCCACCAGCAAAGGTGCTGCAGGAAACAATCCCCTGTGGCCTGGATCTTTGGCAGAGGAAATGCAGGATGGTGAACTCCATTCCATTTTTTTGTTCCTTGTCTTCTTTTCAAATGTGACGAATGTACATTGGAGAGAGGCCACGCCGTCAGTTTTTAATTGTTCAAGTGCCCTGACAAACCATTCCTACCATAGCCTGGTGGTACTGGCCAATAAATGGCACAGGTCTGAAGACCTCAGGCAGACCAAGTTCACCGAGAGCCTCTCTCGAGAGACACAGTTGAAGTCGGAGCTGCTTCCTTGCACCATGGATCCACAGAGGAGGAAGCACTACCTAACACCCTGGGACATTTCATGTGTTCTGTAGTTAGTCTCTTCCCCTTCTCCTTTCCCTTGTTCTGAAGGGGGCCTAAATCCCCTAACACAACTTCATCTCCTCCCTGCCTGTATAGAACTAGGTGGGGGCTATTTACATTTGAGTTATTTAGGCTTTAAGTTATAGATGAGAGCTATTCCCTTCTCCCCTCACCCCAAGACTCCCTTCCTCATTCTCTATTCTTTAGACATGGCCTTAGCAGTAGGCACTTGTCCTGGATTTCAGCATCCAGCACCTAACTCCTGTAATGCTCAACAGCTAAAAACCAGCACAAGCACCAAATCTTTACTCAGCGTGGAGCTTAGCCCCACCGCAACATGCCAAGCTAGCCCCAGAGCAGCTGTAGCTTACTCTGGGTTTGCCCACCTACATTCAGTTAACCCTGGTGTAGCCATATACACAGCAGAAGCCTGCTGCAGGACACTGGCAAAGGCCTAATTTTTCATGGACCATAGATGGTTTTGTACCTGCCTTCTTCACCCAGCAGCCCTATTTAGTCCATGCACAAGTCTGGCAACATCCTGATGGAAAGAGGGTTTTTTTTTTTGTGACAAGTTGATTTTGAGGGGAGCGAATGAGCTGAAGGAAAGGGGGGAATGTAAGTGTAATAAAGTTGCACTAATAAGCTGCAACAATTAATTAAAAAAACCAAACAAAAAACTATGTCAGTTTTGTTAGCTACATCTCCCAGCATGTTAAGTATCAAGCAGAGAAAGAGCACTTGTCAGTCACTGGGGGGTGGGGGTTCTCTGGCTGGTACCTCCAAGTGCTGTTGCAATTCTTTATTGTCTTGCCTGATCTGTTTGAGATGACTTGGCATTTTTGAGTAATACTTTTCAGATGAGTTGAGCTAGAAGCCACGCTAGGGAGAAGGGAGAGGGAAGACTTAAAAGAAATAAAAATATTAAGTGCCAAGTCAAAGACAGGACAAAAAGTTGCACCATTCTATTGCAGGAAGCAAAAATCATCTTCTGTAAACCCAAAAGTGTAAGCACTAAGAGAATAGCTTTTGTTTCTGTGCAGCTTCCCAATTCCCACTGCAACCTAAAATCCTGAGTTCTGCTCAGGAACGACTGCAAGTAAAAGTGTTACCACTATACCTCTCAAACCGACCGAGCTTTGATGCCATATTTACTAATAAAACTGATCAAAACCACTTGCCAAGTACTCTAAGGAGACTAAGCATCAAACTGCACACTTCTCAGCATGCCTCTTGACTTTAATACACGCTGGTAAAGATCAATTAAATAAATACAAGTGTGATGCCCAAGTAGCTTCGTAACCACCACTCTGTTTTATGATGAACACAGGTAATAAGGTATCTTTTAATAAAAGTAAAATAAATGTTCAGGTGAGCCTATAACATTTAATATCAACGACTGCCATAAATCATCCAAAAAAAAAAAGAAAAATCAGTCTGAGAAGACAGACAAGCTGCCAAGGATCATATTCCACACTTAATTACCTCCTCTAGTTTTCATTAGCAGAGCCATTCATCCTTCACACTCTGACAGCCTTCCTCCTGGCCTGCTTGCACTAGACCTACTCCAAGGAGTGCAAGGTCATGTAATGGCCCTGTTCTGTGAGGGTGGGGACTCCCAGTTGTCTCCATCTCCAGCAAGCTGTAAGAGTAAGGAGCAGCTGAAGGTTCTGCTCCAGTGGGTTCCCTTATCTCCAGGTCAGGAGTGCCCTCTATAGGGGATAGGCATCACTTGAGATGCTGCTACTTCTGAAGGGACATCTTCCCGTAGAAAAAAAAAAACCCCAAACACTCCACCTTTCCAGGCATGGAAAAACCCCACAATTTTCAAAGTGGTAAATAAAAGCAGTCCCAGAAGTAGCCTTGTAGGCCCTGGTGATGCTCAGACCAGGTTCCAGCCACTCTGAGCTGGAGTTCAGGAGGAAAGGACACTATTCCAAGATGGTTTTGTTTTCCCTTCTCAAATTAGCACATCTAGTGAAACTGTGAGCTGTTGCCGATGTGTACAGAGGGAAATTAAAGGCAATGATAGCCCGAACCCAGACAACACCTACTTTGGCACAGTGGTACAGTTCTGTTCCTTACAAAAGCTGCTGTCTGGCAGAGACCCACTAACTCTTCCAGAGCTGGAGAGTTTGAACTGCAAAACTAGTAATTTCTCTCATCTTTGCCAAGAACTGCATTAATATTACCTTCTTTTGAAGGCATGGATGAAGAGAGACCTGCCCTCCCATGTGGCACCTTAAAGATGCTCAGAGAGAGGCCTATTACCCTGTTCAGCATCCAGGACTGGAACCTAACAGAAGCAGCTTCAGAGCCACTGCTCCACCCTCCACAGATGTGTTTAAGAGCCACGTGCCAAAGCTCTGCATTGAGTTCAGATGCAGAATTATTCCCTCACACAGCTTCAAGTATCATGTCCTGATCTTCCTGCATCCTTACCCCTTCTTCTGCAGGTAAGGGAGCTTGAGGACCCACACTCTGTCCTGCAAATTCCAAGGGAAGCTGATGGATGGTAAGAACAACAGCTTCTCTCACTCGTGCCATGTAGTACTGAAGGACAGAAGCTCAAGTGATCTACAATTTGATGCCACTCTAACATCTTGGGACACCACCACACTCCCTCCCCCTGTAAGGCGTTAGACTAGAATCAGATTATCTTACAGAGGTAAGAGTAACAAAAAAGAAACTTTTTATTCAGTGAAAAAACAATTAATTTTTAAAAACATATTTGTTTTCCCTTGCAGTTCACAAGCTGTAGTATTAACAAAACTCTTTTTGGCTACACAATAGAATATTCTATTAAAAATAAGAATCATCACTATAGCCAGCAAACAGAAGTCCTAAAAGGGTTTCCATAGTTATCATCTGGAAGGACAGTAGCCAACAGCCAGAGAAGAGGCTCTGTAAGAAGCTCCCATGAGATCTAGTGACCCTGACCAAAAAGAGCATTTCACCTTCTGTCTAGAGAAGTTAGCTGAGAGTAGAGAGGTTGGAGGAGTCTACAACAGGCCAGGCTTTTCACTTAGTTATGTGAATTTGAGTATTGCTGAAATATTCTGTGAAATGTTGACAATTCAACGAGAGGGGGAGGGAAAGCCAGCAAAAAGCTCAGAGGAAAAAGCTAGATTCTCCTCCCCCCCTCCCCCCAGTACACGGCTGCTGAGTATTCTCATCTCAGTGGAACACAAATTGTATAAAAATACTCCCATTTTGATTCAGACTTACTGAAGGAAGCCATCAACCCTAGCAGAATAATCTCTAAACAACTGCTGAATAAAAGGACCAGAGACAGTCTACTGAAAACAGCCCTTGATTTCAACACAGAGCAGGGATTCATCTGAGAATGCAAGAGTTTGGAGAAGGAGAAACTGTCAACAAGAGGCTTTTTAAAGGCCAAAAGAAAGTAGCAGAGTTTTTCTGGAGCAGTCCTACAGCAAGATCAGCAAGAGTACAGCAAACCAGCAACTCTTACTAGAAGCACTGTGCATAGGAGGCATATATAGGAAGGGTTTGGTTTGCATTTATGTCAAACTATCCCGCAAATAGGACTGCTCCAGCATCAAACTATTTACTTATTTTCTTCCTCCAGTGTGTTAACGAGCAAGTTGTACAGACTGATCTTTCCCTTCAGGCCATCATGGTTCAGGACATGAAAGTCCTCACACTTCCCTGGATGACTGCTCTGCAGATAGGACACAATCTCAAGTTGAGGGCACATTCTCCACAAGCTACCAGGTGGCCACAAGGAACAAACACGACAGACACATCTCTGTCCATGCACACTTTGCACATCCGTTCCTCTTGCAGGCGTCGGAGCTGTTCTTCTGTGCTCATCAGAGACTCATCTTCACCAAAAAAAAAAAAAAAAAGCCCAATTTTAGTATTATAATAGCTCCAAAGTGCCACTCTGGTCATCTTTGGAGGTAACACTGCAACTTGTTCCTCAGATTGTTCAGCAACTGACTGCAGATGGCAAAAATATCACTCAGGCAAATTTAATTTAAGGTGAAAAACTACATCTATTATAGACTCTGGCTTGGCTACACAAGATTCAGCCTTTCTACACATGTTGGACCGAGCAGGGAGAGAGATCAACATCTTCCTACTGTCATATGTAAATTAACCTGATAAATCAAATCTTTCATTTAAGAGTCTACTTCACAGTAGGACTGATTCCCGAATAAGGGTCTCTGTGTTCAGTTACCCTTCAAGGTAGCACACATCCCCCTTCAGGATTAAAAATAAATTAATACAATGACCAGTGATACCATTACTGTCAAAATAATCCCAGTTACACCTAAACTCAATTTCACCACCGCTCTCAGCCCAGTGCACCTGATTCCTTCTGTTGCACAGATTCCATTTCTTCTCTTGATGTTTCAGTCTCTCTCTGAACAGCATCTGTATAACCAGGAAAGAAGATGGCATTAAATGCTACCCCTTTCCTCCCTCCTTGGAGGGGATATCCTGGATTTCAGTAGCCTTAAGCACCTCTTTACTCTGTTATTAACTTCACATACTCAGCGTGGCAAAGCTGATGCTCTGTGGTGCTCTAGTCACTACGTATGAGACCTTCCCTACCAAGACACATCCACATCACATTGTCTCCTCTGCCAGGTTGGTTTATCTATGAGACAGGAGCCATCAGCTGCTCATTCCTGCTGCTGTGCTACTATTTAATCACACTTGGTTTTGCCAAAGTCTTCCTCCTCTCTCCCCTCACCCCAGCTAAAGAGATGCCAGACTGATATGGAGACAGGAGCTTTGGAAAGCAGGCTTGCTACCAGAGAAAGCCAGTGTGGAACTGCATCATCAAATAAGCTTCACTTGCCAAACAGACTCCACAGAACAGACAACACAAGGCAGACGTAGATAAGTTCAGGAGAATATGTTATCCAAACAAACAAGAAGTATGGTTGTTTCCAATTCAATTTGAAATGGGCTCGGAGTACCCTTCCATTCTACAGTCACTGCTTCAGACAACTGCCTCTGTCTGCCTGCATCAGATGTGACTTTGTGCACAAGCCTCCACATTGTGCAGCCGTCTGCTACTGCAGGTCTAAAGGCAGCAGAAAACATCAAGGGTAACTACACCACAGCTTAATAGAGGTAGACAGAATTACTGATACCCCCATAATCACAGCTCCTTCAGGTTTCTTTAAAGCAGAATCTCATTCTTCAGCCTCTCAAAGAAAGGCAGTTTTGGATACATTAGTGCTCTTAATTCCAGCCCAGGAAGAAAGAAGGCTGACCTGCAAGACACTCACAACGGTGCTCAAGATGAAGTGAGGAAAAGGTTAACCATCCACCAAGACCACGGGTGTTGGAGTCGGGCATACCTCTGCTTTCCTCTGCACTGCTGCTCTCTTCCCAGTTTGGCTGAAGCAGATCAGAAATCAGCTCAGCCTCAGAAAGGTGGAAAGCCCCAGTCAGCATGTATTTATTCATTACCAGGTTAGCCAGGTGGGTGGGGTCAAAGCCCATCTGCAGGACATTCTGCACTACAGTAAACTGAAGAAGGGAAGGAAGAGCCTGCAACTGCCAGCTCCTCAGAGGATCTGTAAAGCAGTGAGCAAAACCTTTACCAAAAAGGCAGAACTTTGGGCTACAGTTATGCCACTCTCTGAAGCTGTTGCATATGAAGTGGCATTAATATATTCTAGAACATTCCTCAAGCTATCTATATCGCTAGATCAACACCCAGATTTACAGTTTTTAACTTGCAATCATAACTCATAAAAGTCATTAAAAGTAATTTCATAAAAGCCAGGAGATGAATCTGGGATGGTTTACTCTCCTGTAACAGAGAGCCAAGTCTCTCGTGTTTGTCCCCAGTCCAGAATCCTTATCTTTCTTTTCACAGCCCAGAACATCAGTCTCAAAACTGCTTTCATGAAGATCAAGTGGAACATCCCAACTGAAGTCTCTCCTACTTCATCATCTAGCTCAACCATTTATCAGTAAAGACAGAAGTGGGAAATTCAGCTGGCAGGCCATTCAAAGGCTCGTGTCTGTCTGAAGCTCATCCTATCAGACAGGCTCTTCAAGAGTGAGAAAAATCAGTTTTCCCACAGTTATGGGAGCCTAATTTCATCTACTTAAATTTCCAGGAGCAACAGAAGAATGAGAATAGATCCCCAGGATCACCACTTTCATGAACAACTATACCCTCTAGCTGCCCTCTGGTCTCCTATCAAGCATGTTTAAAATGCTGTGGTGTGAGACACTCGACAGACAGACAACACCAAGAGCATGGACAAGTCAAAGGAAGGTTAGGCAAGCACTCAAAAGCCACATGATTATCCAGACTAGCTAGATGTCTCTGGTCTTAGACTAAGAGGTCTCACAAGAGCAAGCTTCTTGTGCTAGCAGACCATTTCCTAGAAATAAAGTGAAACAGCTTCTAGAATTTCAAAACATTCTCACAAACAGCAAATCTAACAGAGTGCACAGTAGCTGGGGTAGGGTAGAAGTAGTGAAGACCACACCACTTTCAACAGACGATAGAACACCACGTACTTCTAGCACTGACCTTGGGAAGCAGGGGAATCTTGTTCAGCCTGATCCCAGGAAACTCTCTGAAAATGTCACAAAATAGAAACATGTTCAAAACACCCCCCCATCTACCAGACCCCAATCCACTACACACAAATGTTATGACTCACTAGTGAAAGCAAGGTGTTAGAAAAGGTCTCCTGAACACTGCTAACAAATTCTCTTCCCTTTGACCGTAGTAAAAACTCACACCTATAAGCAGAAAGATTTAAATACATTAGTAGAAGACACCAAGGGAAAGTAGTAGCTTAAATTTTAGAAGCAAACTGTGCTCTCAGGTTATGAGCAAACTGCAACTTTGACCTTGAGGATTTAGAACCCCTCTCTTGAGATTTTGGGGATTTCCAGAGGATTACACACCATTGCAACAGTTTCTGCAGTTAAACACAACTGAACATACCTGACCAGCTTTTCGCCTGCTAGGTAGAAACATCTACAACCAAGCTAATAACTGAGCCTGGAAGCAGCACTTACTACCAGTACACCTGAGACTCACGCGTGTCTCAGCTGGAAGTACTTCTGTCTTTGGAAAACAGAGATCACAGTGTGGAATGCAGAGCATATCTTTTGGTCTTGATACAAGGGACATTTTTCAACTGAGACTGACTTACCCTGGATACCACTTGGCGTGTTCCCTCCAAGGATCATCTCCAAATGACCAGTTCCTCACACCTCCACCACAGTGAAAACACCTCACTAGATCACGTTGTCCTGAAAAAGGTATCAAAAGATTAACCCGGGGAGAGATTCAGCACAAAACAGGCCACTGCACAGAACCCACAAGCACGTGACAATTCACCAACGCTGCGCTAGTTGCTCAGGGGCAGGAAATCTGATGAGAGTTTGAACTCCCAGAGCTGCAGCCAGTTGAGATGATTCCAGAAGCGGGTCACAAGCTAACAGGCAGCATGCACTCGAGCACCATAGCTTCCATGTTTGCACGTACCTATCCAGTCCCCTCTTGCTCCTATTTAGAGTTGTAATTAAGTATAGCAATAAACATACTTTGTTTCCTAGCCACAATCTGCCAGAACCAGCAGCAGGAACAGCCAGATGATGTACACAGCTTCCATCTCATGGCTACAAGATTTTGCCACAATGTGGTCTCAGGCCACCCATCCTTCTACTGTGCTTCTCTTCACAGAAATAACAGAGGGAGGGAATAAATCAAAACCAAATGCAGTTAAAAATTGCCTACACATACCCTACCCAAAGGGCAATGAGACAATGTCAGTAAAAGCTGCCACTGAGTTTGGGCCCTAGACACCATCTTCCGAATGCCCTCGTGCTACAGCACTGTTTGGTTTAACACAAGCACTCAATTCCAGAGTACCCCTGCTCAAGGGGCTGTTGATGCTCCTAGTTTCCAAAGAAAGCCTCTGTGCTGGGCTCTCAAACAGCCACTCTGCAAGTGATAAATCAAGCCCAGCAGCAAGAGGAACAGCTGAAGGAAGGATGTGGTTTCCAACTACACTACACATACTTGTAAATATTTGTGCAAGCTATAAAACATAGTGACACCTTTGAAAGTTGATTTGAAGAAGAGTTAAAAACACTTTCCCAGAGCACCTACCTGTGTAAAAGAATCCTGCTCTAGCCAGTTGCTCAGGACACATGTCTGTATAGTGCGGCCAGTTGTGAAACGTAGATAGTCTCATCTCCTCTGCTACCATCTCTGGGCATTCTGGTTCATTGGGCAGGGCTGTCTCCTCACTGTCTATCCCCTGCAAAAGGCTGAGGAACTGCCCATCCACACTATCAAAGATCTCCTGATGAGGAAGCAACTCTTGGTTCCCAACATCTTCACCACAAACGAATTTACAGGAAGGGAAGAACTTCAGGTGCTCTACTATTGGGCAGTCACCAGGTTCCCAGTCCTTCAGGACACCACCACAGCAAAAACATTGCACTTCATCTCTTGGACCCACAAAGAAAAAGCCAGCTTTGACCAAATCTCGGGGCGAGACGGGAGAGACGTCTGGCCATTGCCGAAAAGTCCTCAGCCTTCTTGCTTCGTTCCTCATGCTGGGTTCAAAGAGCTGGCAGCAAGCAGCCCTGCGCTCGAGCTCCTCTGCTGGTGTCGCGTCCCCCATGTCCTCGTTCTGAAAGAGAGCAAGAGATAACCCAGAGCAGTCAGCTGGATTCCCAGTGTCAGGCAGCACTCACCCTGCATTATTTGTTCCTCATCCCCGTGCATATTCCAGAAAGCTCCTGGTCTTGACAAAGCTCGGCTTGTTTCAGAATTGCAGCCCAATCAGAGATCTGGTGCTTCTGTACTTTGCTGAGTCCTCACTAGTGTCTGAAGGGAAGAGACCAGCACTTTCCGAGCCCCTCTGCCAGTTTACAGGAGAGATGCTGGTGGGAACAGTGCAGAGGGAGGGCAAAACCTGTGCTGCCTCCCTTGCTGAGCCCATCCAGCTTTCAGTGTTTGATCGCTGTGATAAATCCCCAGTCCTTTCACGTAGCTTTTAAATTAACATTAAAAAGACTCTGCTTTTAGGAAATAAAAGCAGATTTAAGGTAGTGTGCCATAAAGCAGAGAGCAGCCACACCCAGAGAGTCTGACAACACTCCCTGTACAGCCAGACACCACACAGAACTGTCAGTAGATTTTTCAGAGCCCTATTATGCTCATCAGCCAGTGATTATATAGTAGCATCTCTAGAAAGAGACCTTCTCCGGGACACGGTCAAAACCAATGAGGTCCCATTTCTATAGGGAGGTGTCCTTAAATCAAAGATAAGGCATCTCCTGCCTGCACCAGTTCTGTGCAGGAGGAAGAGGGAATTTTAAAAAGTTACCGAGCACCCAATTATCCAAGCCTCATCCTACTTGAGGTAACAACCCTTCCCTATACGAGATGTTACAACTCACCTGCCTCGTCTAACAATTTCTGTATGGTTGGCAAACACCCTGTCAGAAGGTCCCCCAGTTACACGGCTGAGAATGGGGATCCATTTGACCGGTCACTCCAGCAGAATTCCCTTGGAGGGAAGTCACTATACACGTGACTAAGTAGTAGGTACAATCAAAACTTTTTTTTTTTTTAATTTAGTGTCCTGAAGAATCCCTTCAGCACCTACTCAGTATGTCATTTCATCCCGAGGAAGCACCAGCTGTCCACTGGTTAAACTAAGCATTATAAGGGCACAGACCTAAAACATTGCACAGGCAAATATTGAATTAGGAAAAATATAGCTATCCACACACACCTGAAAAGATCTGGTGTTTCCAAGCTGGTACATCACATTATTAAGATAGTATAACTACTGTAGTACACTCTTTTGAATAGATATGCTGTAAAAAAAACCCAAACAATCAAGTGGAGATCACCTGAATAGCAGCTACTCTGCAGTAAATGCAGTCCCAGAGCCCAGTAAGAGCCACTCAGTTCAGGAGCATCTCTGAAGTACCATTCCTTTTAGTTAAGTGCTGCAGTACACTTAAAAAAACAAAACACACCTCCCCCCCAAAAAAAAAAAAACCCACACAAACAAAAGAACACAACAAAAACCACACAACAAAACATCTTACAGGACATTTTATTTGCAAGACCTGCAGCCAGAGTTAACAAATCCATCCTCTGTAAGTATTACGTGTTTAGTGAGATTTTAAAAGCCCAAACAAGCTTGCTCAAACACGGGCATCTTGCAGTAAGAGGCAGCAAAGAAGAGAAGGCTCATTAGCAGCTAGAATTTTATTCTGGAAACATATTCAAAGAAGTCAGAGATAGAGGAACAGAAGGCTCTGCAAGTTTGTTTTAGTAACTGTGCTTTATTTAATACCAGTTACTCAAGAGCTATGTCACTGGCATAAAGAAAAATTCAAGCAGAAAAAAAATTAGTCAGTGAGAGGCAGCAGAATTTGCAAGCTAATCAAATTTCAGAGCATGCAATTTTTTAGCCTGCACAGCAGATTTTGCTCTGAGAGCAGAGACACAACAGCAAGACTCACTCAGCAGGCAGAGCTCCACAATATTAGTGTCACTCTCATCTCAAACCCTACTAAGCCAAAACCTATTGTTCTTAAGCTATGACAAATGCCATTTTCCACCTAGAAGGTGACTGAGTTCTCCTGATTTACTTCCCATTCAGCACTAAGCTTCAGATTGAGCTTCACAGCAAAACACAGACAGAAAATGAATTTTTCCACCCAAAAGCTTAACAGCTGAATCACACTGGTTTTAAATAAGAGATACAACAGAGAGAACAAGTATATTTATCTTTATATATTTAAAAAAAAAAATAGTTCAGCTGCATTACAGACACCTATGTGCTCTGCAGAAGATCCTTTGACCTAGTCAATAAGGTTCTCCAAACAAACTTGACATTCTTGGTTACAACATCCCTAAAAGCCAGCCTTCTGCCACAATCCACTACTTAGGTACCAACTCATTTTCAAAGCAATATTATCCACAACTTGCTACAGTTAACACAATACATACAAGCAAAATTACCTGCAAGGTGCTAAAACAAAACCCCAAAACACCTCCAAGAACTAAAATGTTTCCAGTCACCGAGCTACCCTCTGCTCTTCCAGGCGCTGCAAAGACCTTGCTCAGAGCAGAACCCCTCCAACGTGTAAATGACTCCACCTGCCACAGAGGCCATTTCTAATGCTTTGTTTTCCCCAATTGGCTGGGTTTGTGCTGAAATTCTCCACTGGCTAAACAGGCCCCATTTCAGCTTTGTAAGGGGGAGTTCCAGGGAAAAAAAATTAAGCTCAAACTTCCTGCTGTGACTCTCTAGTAATGAGGGTTTCTGTGTCTTTTTCAACTTGTTCTCACCTGGGTGTTTTGGGCCTTACAATTTTTAAGAAAATATACTATAAAATTAAGAGATAGATAGCAAAAAGCATTCCCTCAAGAGAGCCTGAACAGTTTGCGTTGCCTTTACTTTGGGAACAAACACTCTTTTGCTACCATCGCTTCTTCACAGGTTGAAATCTTTCTAGTTCTTTGCCTTCCTTTAGTCACAATTCAGAGGGTGGGATTTTAAGGCTAGGTTTGAAAGGTGCAATTACTTGAAAATGGGGCTTTCTCGACCACTTTTCTGCCCGAGAAGATGCACTTAGCTTATTCTAAATGATGTGTTTGACAAAACGTTAGTTCTGCACGTTAACCTAAGAACTCGAGTGGTTTCTGTTTCTGAGAAATGATAAATTGGGATTTCTCTTTTAAGAAAAAAAAGATCCAGAGTTCTTTTCTTACAGGCAAGCCTATACAAACATTTTAATTAAAGGTCTAGTGTTTAAACTTTTAAATTAAATGCACATTGATGAAAATCCCTGAGCAGTAGAGGGCAGCGCCTATATATGAAATTTACAGAATCTTGTACCAAGTGAACATGGTTCTTTTATGGGTTTTTTTTGTCCATAATGAATTTATATGTAATTGCACATTATCTTCTGTCCCACAGGTCCTGTTCCAAGTCTATCCTGCCTTTTTGAAGAATGTATCCTAAAAATATAAGATACAGGGTCAACAAAATCCTTCTTACAGAAGCTGTTTGGGGACTCTGCTGCTGGGTTGTAGCAAATCCCCTGCTCATAGATAAGAATGATGGATAGTTCTGATTTGGTGGCACATTTTACAAGCAATGACCTCATCTTGCACTGCTTATAACCACCTTGCTTCTCAGCTGTGATCTCGGGAGGCATTGGGAACACGGTAGGCTCCTTGATCTGCTTTCCTCGCAGCTATGTCTGTTCTCCCTGGTGACAAGTGACAGAACAAGAGGAAATGGCCTGAAGCTGAACCAGGGGAGGTTCAGGCTGGATATTAGGAAGAATTTCTTTACTGGAGGG
>JAAGNO010001358.1:0-48987 GCA_033439905.1 Ceryle rudis | reverse complement strand
CAGCAGCACCCCCAGGGCCTTTTCTGCCAGGCACTTTCCAGCCACTCCTCCCCACGCCTGGAGCGCTGCCTGGGGTTAGTGTGACCCAAAGGCAGGACCTGCCACTTGGCCTTGTTAAACCTCATCCCACTGACCTTGGACCATCGATCCAGCCTGTCCAGATCCCTCTGCAGAATCTCCTACCCTTGAGCAGATCTACCGAATTTTCTGCAAAGTTTCTGAGGATCACAGCATCATTCCTGGCACAAAGTCCTTGGCATCACACAGCAGCAGCACATTATTCCCCGCCATCTGAGGGGATCTGATCTGGCATTACACCTGTGCTTGCAGAGTTGAACTATTCAAACCAGTCCAGTCACGTTCACACTGGATTAGTGCTTTTTTTGTTCCGTGACTTCTGCATTTCTTGTCTGAGGAGGAGGAGGATTACCTATACTCTAGCCCTTAGCTAAACCTTGCACAGACTTTCCTTCAGACGTGAGAAGCTCAAGGAAGTACCCTGCTCACATGACGCAGCTGAAGCTGAAAGATTATGTTTGCCCACAGCCTTACACTTTGGCAAAATATGAACATAAGGGATAAGCTCATCAGCTACTGTTGGACAAGCTGTTGAGGATCTCCTCCTGTCTCCACAGAGAGATCGAAGCCAGACGGTCCTTTGTGGCCGCTTCAGCTGCTTAACACAGCACTGCTGCATCAATTAAATTCCCTGCCATGGATGTTAAAAACACAAGGTTTTTTTAGAACTCCAATCAGCACCACAGTAGTGATATTAAGATGGTGATAATGGTGATGATGGTGAGGGGGTAGGGAAGTTGTCCAGCAGAACAGGTCCCTCAGAGCCAGGGAGTTACTTCTCTCCAAGACCCAAAAAGTCCTGTGTGTAACAGCAGGTTGTTTCTTTCCCACTTCCCAGCTTCAAAGCCACAGAGAGAATCTGAAAAAGTGTTGGCAGAGTAAATATTATAGGATATAATATTCTCAAAACACTTCTGATCTACAGTAGTTATGCCTGTGGCTAACAGTACATTAGCTGAGTGCATTTGAGAAGACATGTACTACTCGTCTAAGTGGTTTGAAAGGAAGAAAAATGTTTTGCAGGGCTGGATGTGCTGACTACAGAGTAACACAACAGAGCTGGGACCCACCCAGGAACGACAGGCCTTCTTTTAGTGGGAACAAATAAAAAGGCTGTCATTCAATGCAGGAAACTCTTGGATTTCGAGGGGTTTGTTTGTTTACAGTTTGGCAAAAATACTTCTTGAGGGAACACAACTGGCCTCTGTCACAGTTTGGGACTGAAAAGAAGTTCTCTTTACTATAAAACGGCTCAAAAATTTTTGAACTTAGCATTGTTAATGCTTGGAAACATTTAAGCAACCTTTTAATGTGACTATGAGCTGTTTCAAATCCGTAACAATTCTGTTTAGAAGTGTGCTGGGTGAAGCATTTTGGGCTAAAAAAAATGGAACACTGCAAGATTGCTGTCGAGTAATTTAAGTAACAACTGACATTGCCAGCAATCTTATTTTTTTCCTTCATACAGTAAACACTACTGATTAGGATCCTGTTTCTGAAGTACAGGTGCCATTTCTGCTCCATTCACTTGGGTATTACTGGCTGCTTCACAAGCTTATTTTCAGGTGGAAACTCTTGTGTCAGATCCTGATGCTCTGGGTTTGCACTCCACCATGCCTCATCTGTCCAGACACTATGGGAAGAAAAAGAAGGGCTCAAGGGCAACATGGTGGGGGACAACAATGAAAGTGCTTCCATCCACCTGTCTAAGATAAAGCTGCAAAGGGCAAGAGAGCCAACATGTGCTGAAAGCACTACCCGAGCTACCCTGGGAATTTCTAGGGAGTACAGGCAGGAACCTAAGTTTCAGGTGCACATGATGTTCCTCACTTCATATCCTGGCTACACAACTTCACCTGCCATTAAATTTATCCCATTTCAGGTTACAGAAATGTTGCAGAGGTAAAATTAACATCCCATATATTTTTTTCAAGACCTAGTTCAGAATCAAAATGTATTTTAAATACTTTATATACCCATTACTCTTCATTATGAACTGTTGCTTATATGGATACTACCGAGTTTCACAACAATGCAACATTTGATGAAAACACTGTTTTGCTACTATATCATCCCCTTGGAAAAGAACTACTCCGTTGCACCACACAACAGCACTTCATTGAAAACACACTTCTTTACTCACAGTTAAATTGTTGGCAAAAAGATCCAGCTTTTTATTATAGTCTCCTCAATCAAAACATAATCTCTTCAGGCAAACCCAAATCTCCTCAATCAAAAACATTAACATTGTGTTCATTTACAAAATTCACATTCTCTCCTTCTTCTTTTCGTTTCTTCAATTGCTTTATTTTTTTTTTCCATTTAAAACTGGAAAATAAAAAATAAGAATTAACAAGAAAGTACCAAGAGGGAATAACAGACAAATAAAAAAGCAGAAAATATGGAGTAAAACTGATATTGAGAACAGCCCTGCAGAAAAAGACTTGGGGATACTGGTGGACGGGGAGCTCAACATGAGCCATCAGTGTGCATGTACAGCCCAGAAAGCCAATTGAATCCTGGGCTGCATCAAGAGAAGCATGGCCAGCAGGTTGAGGGAGGTGACTCTCCCCCTCTACTCCACTCTTGTGAGACCCCACCTGAAGAACATCCAGTTCTGGAGACCCTATTACAGGAAAGATATGGACAAGCTGGAACATGTCCAGAGCAGGACCATGAGGATGATCAGAGGGCTGGAGCACCTCTCCTATGAGGACAGACTGAGAGAGCTGGGGTTGTTCAGTCTGGAGAAGAGAAGGCTCCAGGGAGACCTTATTGTGGCCTTCTAGTATCTTAAGGGGGCTACAAGAAAGCTGGGGAGGGGCTTTTGGGGATGTCAGGCAGTGGTAGGACCAGAGGGAATGGATCAAAACTAGAGGTGGGTCGATTCAGATTGGACATTAGGAAGAAGTTCTTCACCATGAGGGTGGTGAGACTCTGGCACAGGTTGCCCAGAGAGGTGGTGGGAGCCCCATCCCTGGAAGTTTTTAAGGCCAGGCTGGATGGGCCTCTAGTGGGAGGTGTCCCTGCCTGTGACAGGGGTTTGGAACTGGATGATCTTTAAGGTCCTTTCCAACCCTGTTGATTCTGTGATTCCATATTTTGACACAAGTTCTATTTCCTTGGCTTTCATGAGACAAGATTAGACATGGCAGTATTTTTAGGAAAGAGCGCAGTCAGAAAACCCAGTTCAGAGAAGAGCAGGGGTGGCAGAATCAGCATTACAGCTCACTTGAAATACTGGAGCAAAATGTTCTAGTCCTTTCTAGGTTACTATCAATTAGCATGAAACCCAACACTGTCATTTCCAAAGCAATTCCTGCACCCCCCCCAGCTCCAAAGTATTTATAACACCATTTTTAATACTTCAACATTTCTGCCATCTCCAGCTCTTATGTTTAGGATGAAAACAAGCTCTGAAACACTTGTTCACAGAAGAAAAATCCTGTTTTCTCAGTCAGCTCCCGCACCTTTCTTTTCTAAAGGTTTCACTGTAGGGACATGTATTTCCTGATTCATCATTTACGTACAAGAACCTTTCCAAAGCTTGTGTTTCCCTGCCTATATTAATACACAAAATGCTGTGGCATTTTTTGGCAATTTCACTGTACTTTTTCCATCATGTTGGAGGAAGGCAGGAAGGTTTAACCTTAGCAAATGTTTATATTAATACAGAGACGTTTCCACTAAAAATTTTCATTTGTCTCTCCTGTTTTTTGAGGATGAGGCAATTTTTATTGCCCAGTGTTCACATTCTTCTTTTTTTTCCTCACAAAAAAATGCACGAAAGATGCTTAAGAAAAAAAAAAAGCAAACAGTTTTCATTTGGCACACTTTTTTCAAGTATAAAACATACATGCTACACAGGTGTATACAGAAGTAATAAATAGTTAACAACTTCTTGATCCAGCCCTTCTGAATATGTGAATTTTAACATTCCATTCCACAGCGATGCAGAGAAATAAACACATGTTTTTTTGAAAACTGAACAATGCTTCCAGGATCCCATTGAAATCTTTCCTTATTTATTAATCTCAGTAAAATAGACAGATTTTGGTTTTGTTGGTTTTGTTTTTGTTTTTGTTTTTGTTTTTGTTTTTGTTTTTGTTTTTGTTTTTGTTTTGTTTGTTTGGGTTTGGTTTGGTTTGAGTTTTTTTGGGGGGCGGGGGGAGGTTTTGTTTTGTTTTGTTTTGTTTTGTTTTGTTTTGTTTTGTTTTCAGGAAAACTGCACACAGCAGCAAAGGCTGAAAGACCAAACATCACTTAAGCAAACAGAACAGGTGACAGTCACATTTCACGTATGCACTTCTCCACTGCAGTGTTACTTCTCTTCTGTCGTGGTTTGTTACAACTATCAAATCTTTCTCTGTTCATCTCTCTATTCAGCAGGAGAAATAAGGTTGGATCATCATTGTTCTGATTCTTCCTGTGATTTGTTCACAGCTTCAAGCAAAGTAATAATTTCAGGCACCTCACCTGTAGAAAATGCCTTCTCATTTATTCAGACTAATGAATGGATCACACAGATATGAACTTCTCCCACTCCAGAAACAACTGAACCAAGAATAAAAAACTTACTGGGCTAATGCAAAGCGATTATAGGAAATGGAGTAACTTTTAGAAGTGAGCAGAATTCCAAACTAGTAGAAAGTGAATTGGTTGGGAAAGGTTCAACAAGATGTCTTCAAGAAAAAGTAGATAAGCAGCAGTAGTTTGTAAGAGCTGTGGGAAAGTAATTAAGATATTTGTGTTGATAGCCTCAATGCCTAGATGCCTGAAAATAATCTAAATCGGCAGTCTACTTTAAAGAAATTGTACCAGAAGAGACTTGTGTGTATCTCGTTGTGTTTATCTTGCTTTCTTGCTCTGTCATTGCCAATCTGCCAATCTTTCCTTTTTCTTTTCTTTATTTTTTTTTATCCCCAAGAGCTGGAAGTGTGACTTTAAAGCACAATCACAAACACCAATATAGATGCAATTATTAAATCTTTTTCTCCCTACATTTTTTTCTTTTCCCTATGTTAATCCCTGTGCGGTTATGTTTCCTCTTAATTTAAATTCACTCAACACCATTTTCCTGTCTGAACAGCAAAGTCTAAAAAAAGAAAACCACAAGTAATGTAACAATAGTAATCTTCAAGTAAAAAAACTCTTATCGCATCAAGTTTCCATTAAGTTGACCTAAAATCATAGTTTGATAACAAGAAGAAAAATACTAAATCCGTAGACCTTCAGAATTTCATCCCCCATAAAACTGTTCAGTATATTTATCAGTTGCCAAAATAACTCACACCAGCTACAAACTTTGAAAAATTACCTCTCTTTTGGTGAAAAAAGGGCCTTCATTCAACATTTCCCTCCTACTTTATTGAGAATGAGATCAATTTTTGCAGATGCATACCCATGAACCTCCAGCTTTTTGCCAAAGCTGGGTTGTTTTTTTTTTTTCTTTTTGAGGAGAATCCCTCAACATCTCAGTGGAAACTTTTCAGCCAGGCTTGTTACAAATGGGCTGAAACTCTCCTGGACACAGATGCTGGCAAGCCTCAGCTCTGAGATGGACCAGGGAGATGAAGAGTGCACAGCACCCTTGTGCTGTGGTTTTTAACCCTCCAACACATTCAGAATTTCTTGTATACTGATACTACAACTGGGTGAGCTGTCTGGGCTTCAGCACAGCCTCTAAGAATTATTTAAGAGGAGAGCTTTTAAGTGTGGCAGGTATTTTCCTGCTGAAGGGTTGGCAACAATCTCTCAGGGCAGAGGTAATCAGTATCTTCCTACCATCCTCCATTCTTCTCTTGCTACAGCTTGCATATGCACAGACTTTGCAGCAAGTTTTCACTCACATTATCAATGAATAAGAAGAAGGTAACAAAATAGTAAATTTCCCCTGCTCTTCTTTAGAACAGCCTGTCTCCTAAGCTCATAAAAGCATACTCAGTTAACCATCCTCCTTGGTATTCCCTTTTTACTCTTCTTACCTTTATTCTTTCCTCTGTTTCTTTTCCCCTCCCATTTTATGTCTTTCTTCCTCCCATCACTTGCTGCCTTCCCCTGCTGCTTGCTATGTTCAACAGAAGACGCCCCTGGAGCACCTCCTTTTTTTTTTTTTTTTTTTTTTCTATTAGACTCTTTTTTAAAAAAAAATTCACAGACTCATTAAATTAAATGAAATCAAAGCCATTATTTCCATACAGTTTTTGCTGGATTGACAATGCAGTCATCCAGGTCAAAAGAACTGGAAAACCAGCATCACCTCCCACTAAAAATTCATTAGGTAGAGTGGCATGAAAAATCTGACAACCCTGTCCAGGTGAGACATCTCCCCTCTCCACTCACTCAGCAACAGGGGAATTAATACTTTGCAGATAGCTCATCTCACTCACCAGCCTTCCCAAAACAGTTCTTGCTCTCCCTCCAGATTCATTGAAAGCATCACCATATATAACTTGCCATTTCCTGTCCCATTTCTGTTGGTTTTGACATCACAGGTGAGAAGCTCAAGCATTCCATTTGCTTCCTGTCCCCATATATGCTACAACACCTTTCCCTTGCTACCTCTTCCTGCTCAAGACGAACATCGGAAGACCACGTTATTTCCTATGACATTGTTGATGCTTTGCCTGCTGCTTTTTCTAAGGTTGTTTTAATTTTTTTTAAAAAAAATCATATTATTGCTTCAAGTTACCATCAAAGCTGCAAATGAATGAAAAAAAAAAGCTAAGTGTTCAGAGATCTCAGTATCCTGCAGTGTATCACGGCTATCAATGATTAACAGATTTTTTTGGTAACTCTTCCCATCTCCTTAAGGTATCTTGCTTTTCTTTTAGGTGTTTAATTTTTGTAAAAACAATTTAAGCTCATTGCACACATTTTATTGGGTTACTGGATTATCTGGAACAAAAGGTGGGAAGTCTTTGTGCCTATGACAGCAACTCCCTGAAATGCTGATAAGTTCTGAGAACTATTTACTAGAGATTCTGTTAAGGTGGACCCATTATTGACTTAAAGTCTACCAAGAGACTTTAATTTCTTTTTTTCCCACCTGCCAAACTTTATGGGACCTTTTTCTCGATCAAGAGGAATTTCAATGCTCATTTACGTCATAAGAATTAACATCAAGAAGTTCTAGTTCCGTCATTATGTATAATGTGAACAAAAAGGGGAAAAATGGTGGAAGTGAGGCCAAATGTTAGGAAAAAAACCATACAAGTCATTAAAGCCACTGTGAATCAGGGGATAAGCTCTTCCCTTCCTTTTTGAGAGTACAATGAAAGTGTTAAGGTTCTCCATGCCAAAATACTAGACCTGTTGGACTCAGGAAGTGATCCAGGAAAACTACACTGACAATCTCTTGAGTCAAGCGAAGTGTTTTTCTGGCCTTAATATATATATTTATTTATCAGATCTTCTACAAACTTTATGTGCTTTATTAGAGCTGGAAAAATTACTTTATTACAGAAAAAAAAAAAAAAAAGCTGTAAATACCAATTTTCTTCTAAATTAATTAAATTAAATTAATTCCAGCTCAGCAGGTGCAGGTAAACTAACTGTTGTAAAATATCAACAGCACTGTTATAACAAGCAGTGTCAAAGCTGGGAGGAGTGCGGGACTGGCCTGGGAGTGAGGTCTCTCTATCTAGTATTTTTTAAGTGAACGATAAAATTTGCATCTCTGTGTATAAAGGAACTTCCCTTTGCAACTGATAGATGGCAATGTGCTGTGCTAAACTGAGCTAGATTAGATACAGCTGGATTAGATAGGGTGGGGCACCTGTTCTGTCACTGAGAATTAACGACCCTAGCAAGCTCAGTGTCAGAACTTCCTGTGGTGGCACTGAGGACAAAAATAATTTCCCAGCAGTTTGTTTTTAGGAAACTAAAAAGTCTGTGTTTTGTTATTTTTTTTCATCTTCTTCCTCTTTGGTAATGTAACATAAGGTTAGTTTGAGGTCCACTAAGACAATGATGTCTTTCAAGAGAAAGGTGGTGGAGCACTGGAACGAGTTGCCCGGGGAGGTGGTTGAGGCCCCATCCCTGGAGACATTGCTTGACAGAGCTCTGAGCAACCTGCTCTAGCTGAGGATGTCCCTGCTCTCAGCAGGGAGGTTGGACTAGATGACCTCTGGAGGTCCCTTCCAACCCAGACATTTCTATGATTCTACGAAAGGCAATTTAGTAGGTGGATGTTGTCTTGTTTCATGTGATAAAGGACATCAGATACAAAAAACACCAAAGGTGAAGAAAGCTGGTGTCACTGACTATCACAGCCTACCTGCAGGCCTAGTAATAATTACAGGTGTTCTGAATGCTCTAAGAATCTCTCAGAGAATCTGTCAACTTTCTTTCTTTGGCAGGTTTCTTTATTTATTTCTAGCCTTATGTCACTTCTAGCTTTCCTGAAAATACGAATCCCAAGTAGTAAACACAAAATACAGGTAAGAATATGACATGACACCAAAGTTCCTTCATAGCCTAAATGCGACGGTTTTCATCTGGTGTCATAATTTCAAAGGTTTCAGTGCTATTGGATCAAAATTATAGCACAAAATCATATGGCTGGAAGGAAACAGCCTGACATAACTTTTTCATTGGATTCCTTAGAAACTGCTTTTACTCACTGAAAAGAACTTCAGATTCTGGGGAAATAAAGAGTGGATATAAAAATAAACAAGTATCACTTTCAGAGCATTTTGACAACTTTTCACTAAAGCTGAAGTCCTAATTTTGGAATGCATTTTACACATCACTTTCAGTTGGCATGTGTCTTCAGTGTTCTGGCTCGGGCATTTTTTTCTTAAGCCAAATTATTTTGCTGGTTTGAAATAAATTGAAACTCCAGGGAATTCCTTAGCACTGCATATGCATAAAGAAGTTACAGGATGACAGTATACTTATGTTCTGTAAGCCATCAGTCACAGTCTTCCTCAAATACTGTACTTACAGGTGGGACAGGAATCTAGATAGGACAGCGTACGATACACTTGATGCAACCTCCCGTTCCACATTTAGTTTCAAGTGAGTTTCTCCACTAATCTGTTATTAATCTGTATATCTCATGTCTGCACACCAGAGATTAGCTCTTTAAATTCAGAATTGCCTACCTTTCATAGCTTAAGTTGTTTTACGTGGTCCCATTTAAAGCCATGAGTCACATCTCATCTCAGTCTAAGAGAGAATTAGAATTCTTCCCCTGGACACCGTCACTGAGTCCATAGTGCTAGCCACAAGCGTATGTTTCAGGCATATGTGTAAGAAAATAAGAGAATGCATGTGTCCTCTACCTGTAGTCACACTGAGGGGTAACCAGCTGCAGAGGAAGGTGATGGAATAGCAAAATCAGACTGAGAACTGGGTTGTACTTCAGTGGTGTCAAGATATGCCTCAGGGTCCTTCACAAGTGTCCTTCAACCCTTGAGACCTGTAAGCATTAGCAGTGGAAGAGTAGCCTGTGGTTTGAGATGGTGAGCACCTCAGTATCCCGAAAATTCATTATAACCTTGGTGCTTTCTATACATTCTGAATATAGTAATTTCCATTTCCCTGCCCTTCATATTCTCTTCTTCCTATC
Source organism: Ceryle rudis (assembly GCA_033439905.1). Lineage (NCBI taxonomy): Eukaryota > Metazoa > Chordata > Aves > Coraciiformes > Cerylidae > Ceryle > Ceryle rudis. The sequence goes on along the minus strand of JAAGNO010001358.1, from coordinate 39,335 downwards.
ATAATGAGCTTCCATCACTATCATTAGAGAGGGATAACCAAAATAATTGCTCAACCTGCACAGAATAATTAAACTACCCTTGATCTTTGCCTCATCCTCACAGCACAGCCACTCCGCCCATTACTGTTTTTATATTTATTTGAAAGAAGAGCATTTTCTGGTTTAATTTCCTCATGGGGTTTAAGTCATCTGACTTGAGACAAGTCTTTCTGTGGTCCAGAGCCTTCTGATGTAAACTTGTGTTCTCTCAGAGATTGGTGCAGCTCCACTGTAGAGCTCACAAACGTGTTGTTTTCATTGGCACAGGATTTGGGGCTAAAGATACTCATTACATCCAATTTCACAGCTCTCCCATTCCAAACATGAATGGAGGGCACAAGGACACTCTGATCCATGGCAAGCTTTGGAGATGCTTTGCACAAGTGCTTTACTGCTACAAACACAATATAGCTAACATAGAGCCTGTATTTGGCATTTTGTGAGACACAGCATGGGTGCAGGTGATGTAGGACTTTAAAAAACATGCTCTATTTTGTCTGTGGCAGGTTCTCCAGGGGCACCCATAAAATACTACCTTCATTTCAGCATGGAAGGCTGAAAGGACCTGGCTCGCACTGTATGCAAGAAGGCCAAATGCACCCAACCTCCTAATGGGTTTTGTGGTGTGCCAATATCATGTTCAAAGGCGTGACACCTTGCGTGCATCAGTGCAAGCTCACTTTAGGTCTCTGAACTCTCTGTGCAGCAAATCCAAGGATAGAGGGCAGGACAACGGAAAACTGGCAACACCCTGGCTTTGGACTATGCTGTAGAAAAGATCTACCCAGCTTATGCTTAGAAAGGAGCAGTGTATTCTATTATTAAGGTACTTGAAATAAATCCAGCCTATGATTCAGTTGCTTCCACAGCAACTTCTAGTAGAAATTGGAGCTTTGCATCCCAGGGCTGGTTAGGGAAAGAAAGGGCAGGAGGGAGTGCTGTGCAGATGAGTCCAGCTTGACTCCAAAGCCCAAAAGAAGTGCTGTGATCATTTCTGAGACTGGGGCATAAACAAGAACCCCGAGCAAATTAATTGGATAATGTTCTCCAAATTCGCTGCTTGGTGCAAATTACCAGACAAACAATGCTAAGAGAATTTTAAGGCTGAGAGTAACTTAAGGGTAAAAAAACCCCTCATTACTGAGACATTATCTATTTCCAAACCCCATAATTACAGAATCAATAAATTATCGTCAATCATTTCACTTAATTGTAAACTAATTTACTTAAATATAATTTCCACACACTTTTTTCAATTAATTTTAATAGTTCTAAGTCAGAGAGTAATAAAATCTCTTCAATCTTTTCAGTTTGAAGAGATTTTATTACTCTCTGACTTAGAAACTTCCAGACAAAAAATAAAATACTAGCACAGATGCTAAATTTCTTAAAAGATGTAACTTAAAATTCATTTTCATTCCTAAACTAATTAATGGCTTGCTTGTAAATTCTATTGAAGTTCATTCTGCCCTGAAAATATAAGTGCTGTAAATGGAAGAGGAATTCCAGGGTATCCTAAAGGTGAATCTCTCTTTTAAATATATAATAAACCTGCCTGTCCTCAAGGAGAGGACAAGAGAGAGGCAAGTCATATCTCTTAACAGGGAAAAAGAAATTCCATATACTTTAAGCTGTACTTTAGTGTTTGACATGTGTGTTTGAACCTTTGCCTTTCTCATGACCATCAGGCTACTTTGATCTTAAGGAAATTATTCAAATTATGACAATAAAGCCAATTAGAGAATGCAAGATACCTGGACTCAAAGTCACACTAGTCACAGAAGTATTGAGAACACAGTGTCCTATCAGAGGTAGGAAACAATAGCATTTAATAGCATCTATAGCTGCTTCTTGTAGGGCTTTGTTTGTTTGTTTGTTTCGTTAAGATCTATACTGCCATGTCACATTGTTTAGTGGCTTTAGGCAGGGCAGGCATCTCCATTCAGATGGAGAGCTTCTTACTGTGAAGCATACTTCCTTTGGGCTAAAATATGTTGTCTCCCTGGTCCACACCGTGATGAATGGGTCTACCAGAGCCTATGGCTATCCATGGTCATGTTTCCAGCTCCTAAAATTCAACCTTAACTTACTTATTTGAATACTTTCACATGTACCACAGCAGAGCAGCTGGACAGATATTAGCTGAAAAATCAGGAGTTCAAGGAAGAGACTACCTATGAAAACTGCATCTTCATAATAACATCTGAAAAGGATTTTATTTAGTCATACAGTACAATGAGTACAGAATAGTGCAGTATGTGTAATGACATGGCAAGGTCATGGTGCGTATGATGATCATGCCAATGTAGAATGAAAATAAAAAAAAGTCAATGAAGACTAAATATGACTATATAGATGGTGTGGGGAACTTCAACTTCCCGGTTGTATGGTGGAAATAGAACACAGCTGGGAGGAAACAGTCCAGGAGGTTCCTGGAATGTGTGGAAGAGAACTTCCTGACTCAGCTGGTAAGTGAGCCCACCAGGGGAGGTGGCTAATGTGGCGAAAAGAGACTGGACCGTGAGGTTTCAGCAAATCATTTATTTGAACTCACAGGTTTAACTGTAAGGCCCAAGCAACCCACCTATTTGAGATCCAATGCATCATTATGGCTAGGTTGGCAGAACGCACTATTACAACGTAAAAGCAAGAATACACTACAAGAAACTAGAAAGCACACTAAATATTATACATGTGCTAGTTAATCACCCATGTTTGCAAACTTACAGCATGCCAAATATTCTGTCACCATTCCAAGTAAGGGGTCTCAATCTTAGAAAAGCCACCTTGGCCGACATCCTGACCAAGGGGGAAGGGTCTCCACACCAGTAAGAGTTGGAGAGGCGACTCCCAGTTCCTACGCTAAAGCGTAGGACTTTTATCCCCTGGTTTACATGACTGATTATACAGTTTGAATACACAAGGTTGTAGCTGAAACCCTCCAGGTGGCTGTGGCAAAACTATGCCTCATGGCATTATGACATCTGGATACGCAAAAGTTGTCTGCTGAGCCCACCACTGAAGCCCTCCAGACTCTCTTTATTTCACTTTCTCAGGAAGAGAATAGTGGTTTGGATTGAGACTCAGGGTGTACCATTTGTTGAGGAATTTCAAGGCTCAGGCCAGGTTTGGGTTCTTTGTGTGGTGCAGCACTGCCCTGTTGGGCTGGGGCTTATGGACAGCTCAGGGCTGAGCCATATACACAGCTCCACATGTGTTGTCTCTGCACAGATAAGGCAAACCAAGGCTGAGCAACTTGCAGAGCCACCCCTACAACTAGAGCTGCTGTTTACAGAGAAGGACTTGTGGGTGATGTGGTGGTCAAAAGCCACCATGAAATGATCGAGTTCTTGATTCTTGGTGAAGTAAGGAGGGCGCTCAGCAGAACCACTACCATGGACTTTGGGAGGGATGAGTTTGGACTGTTCAGGACACTGGTTGCAACAGCTCTTTGTGAGACAGTCTTGAAGGGAAAAGCGATCCAGGAAGGCTGGACATTCAAGAAGGCAGCCTTAGAGGCACAGGAGCAGACATCCTGTGTTGTAAGATGAACTGGTGGGGAAGAGACTGGCCTGGCTGAACAGGAGCTTTTGCTGGGACTTGGGGTAAAAAAGGAGAATTTGGTCTCTTTTCCCAAGTAACTAGTGATAGGATGAGAGGACATTGGCTTAAGTTGCACCAGGGGAGGTTTAGGTTGGATATTGAGAAAAATTTCTATACTGAAAGCATAGTCAGGAGCTGGAACAGGCTGCCCAGGGAGGTTGTGGAGTCAGCATCCCTGGAGGGGTAGTAGACATGGCACTTCAGGGCATGGTTTAGTGGTTATGATAATGTTGGTTAGATGGCTGGATTGATGATCTTGGAGTTTATTTCCAGCCTTAATGAATCTATGACATCAAGAACTGTAGCAGGGTAAAAACCTATTACAGCAGAACTCCCATCTCACCTATTCAGACTCCATGACTAAGTTTCGTTAAGAGTTCAGACACCTTCAGATGGGAAATACACGCACTAGAGTGTCAGACCCTTCTTCTATTGCCTTCACTAATAAAAGGACATCTACAAAAGATAATGGAGTACGATCATTCTATTATCTGTTTAGCACAATTATTGGTTAGAGAGCATGAATGGCATTTCTTCCCAACTTCTGCACCTGAAAATCCCTGGCTCCTCTCTGACTCATATCTTCATTGCTTTGTAATTTTACAGCTTTAGCTATGCTAATTATTAGTTACATGGATTTAGGCACACAGCCTGTCATAGTTACTTATATGATATTCATTTTTATCCTGTTTTATGCCTATGGCTACCAAAAACTATTAGGTCACATTAAGTAATGTAACTAGATTCTCTGTCAGAATAAGGATTAAATTATAGGTCTACATATATTAAATTCTAGCTGTTAGAATGGTCTCCCTCTTTAAATTACTCACTTCAGCATTCATCTAAAGTGATCTCTCTGGAGAAATAAGATAGGAAGACATGTGCGCGTGCTAACACTTTCCTTGGCATGAAGTGATACTGTCAGCCTGATGCTGTCTATAGGATAGCAAAATAAATGAAAGCACTTCCTGTAGGAAAACGGTAAGCTGCATGCAGTCTGTCTCTTTCATACGGTGTTCATATTTGAATGTACAATCCTTTATAACAACCTGAAAAAGTCCTGCATCACAAAACAAAAAACAACCAACAAACAAAACTGCTGCGATCTTCTTGTTAATACAAAGCTCCTCTGCGGTCAGCATCATCTTTAACAGATCTGATGACAAGTGGCATGTCCTGAGCAACCTGGGAAGCTAAAAATTTGGTGGCCTGCAACTTTATGATTCAGAGGATTTGCTGAAACATTATGTGCAAAGCAGGAAATAAATTATTGTGTGTGTCTAATTACCATGGCTTAGGTTTTTGGGTTTTAAGCAGCGGTGGTTAGTTGTCCGTACTGTCTTTGTGCTTTTATCTTGACTTTAGGATTTTAAGGCAACTTTCATGACATCAATCCTCCATTTTAAAAGACAGGGACTGAGGTACAGAAAAATAGTAGAAATGTCCATGTTTAGTATGGGAAAACACAAGAGTAGCCCCAATAGTTCAGATCAGAGGTCAGTCCAACCCAGTGTAGTGTCTTTAGGCTTCCTCACTTGGGGGCAATTTCAGCTCTTGAAAACCAGATTCTGTTATCATCCTGACAAAAACCCTCAGATCACCATGCTCATGAGTACTGGATGTGCCCTATATTGCCCTGAACCGATTTATTCTTGAGCTATTCTTTAAGTTCTACAGATTAAGTATATGTTGTGAGGAAAAAGTTGCTTCCTTTCCTTCATCTTAAGTTTACCATATGTAGCAGTTTCTTAGAGGCCACATAGCTCTTCATTTATTAGAAAGAATGAACAACTTCTCCCCATTCTCTTTCTCCACATCATCCATCATGTCATACACTAGTATAAGATCACCTCTTCCAACAGGAAAATTAACACCAAAGATCCATAGAGAAACGTTATTGCTTTTCATCGTCATGTCATATCACACAGATGGGACCAGAATATTCAGATGACTCACCAGAAAAGTTGTCATAAATTTTAGCAGCTGGCAAAATTAGGTGAAGGTGGGATGAGCTGGCAGAGCTGTTTGTTGAAGGGATAATACACCAAAAGGAATACACACAGCGAGGGCATATTGCTCAAAAGAACCTACGTATTCTCACATTATGATCAAAGTCTGTGAAAAATAAACAGTACAGAAAATTAGACTGAAACTATTTAAATGCATTGAGATAGTATCAAATTGTACTCTCAGAGAGAATCCTGTTCAATTCTTATTATATACTGTGAGGGGGAAAAAAAAGGAAAAAAAAAAAAAGGAAAGATGGAAGAAGTTCTGGAAAGGGGAATTAAACATCCAGGGACACACCAAGGCAGGTCAGATGGGGACTGTCTCACATGGGAGAAATAAAGTAACAAGAGAAGCCATGGAGAAGTATAGAAAGTGGTTGTTGCCCAAGAATGTTTTTGAGATGAACTGTACTCCTCGTAACCCTCTATTAATATAACGACAAGGAGATATTCAGTCAGCCAGAACTGTAACAAACACAGTGTGATTAAGGAGCAGTCTGGTTTTCAAAAAAAAAAAAGAAAAAAAAAAAAGGAAAAAGAAAATAACGAGTGACATTATGGCAAAGAATATGGTGTTTTCTCAAAGCCTGTGTATTGCAAACCCACAAAGTTAATATTGTTCAAATATTGCTGCTGTAAGTCTTTCTACAGGCCAAGCAAAAGCCATCTCTGCTCCACTTCACCACCAGTTAGGCATTTACGTTGATCTCTTGATTAGAAGAACATGCGTGTTTATACTAGCCATTATTTTCAAATGTAAACTTTTTCTTTTGGAACTCTTGTCATTATTTAAATTATTTACTTCAAGACACATGAAACTCTTCATCTCTGGACACCTCAAAATTAAAACCTTGTTTCTGCAACAAAGTTTTATCTCAGTCTATGTGTTATCTTATAAAGAAATAACTGTGTGACATGATTGGGCTACAAAAGAAAGTCTTGAATTTTATTCAGTAACAGTCTTCATTAACTCACTAAATTACTACTAAAGGTTAGATTTGGAATGAACTTAACTTCTTCTGCAGTTAAGTACATTTAAAAAAAACCAAACCAAACAAAAGAGAGGGGTCACTTTCGTAGTTTTACTTACAAGGAGCAGGCTAGCAACTCTCCTTTGTCCGTGGAGAGAGCAATTTATTTAGTGTTTTATCCAGCCTCAGTTCAGACTATGAATTTATTCAGCCTTTCTTCTGCCTTTCAGCAGTGAGACTTTCGGAATTCATAAGGTACTTCTCTGCAGAAACACAAGCAACTTGTCACCATTAGAATTGAATTTGGAATGTTTCTCTGCATCAAGTTATACAATTACAAAGTGTTTTGACACCACCTTACCAGTATGGTAATTTGCTTGTGGTTAAAGCTTGTTTACATATCTGCAGGCAAGAAGTGTACATGGGGGATCCAGAGACTAACATGGGAAATGGTCTGGTTTATTTCTAACCCCAAGTCCTCATAACAATAACTACTAGGATTTCTTTCCAACTGCTGTGTGAGTATTTCTTTCCAACTGTCATGGCCTGTGCCTCACTTTATTACCCCCTTCTGAACAGAGCACAGTTTAAGCTCCTCCCTGTTTGTATTGGTGTCACCGTGAGACTAGCTTCTAGCATACGAAAAGGAAGTATTTTATTTTCCAAAATGGGAAACCTTTCCCATTCAGGTAGTACTTCAGGACACTTCTTGACAATCTTAACCTGGAATTTTTGTTAGTAAGAAGACACATCCTGATAAATAAAACCCTGTCTCCGAGGTCCTACTGTCCCATCTATTTGAGAGGCACATGCATAGTAGTGGAGAAGCTATACATTTTACATGAGCTGAAATGCTGACATCCAGAATACAGATAATGAAGTAGGTCAGTTGAGAAAATGATAGAAACATAGGAAACAACATGTAACTGTAAACAGTTAACTCTAATGTTTTGCACTACTTTTGGAAAGTCTATAGGAAGTATCTCAGCATCACAGTTTTGCAACTGAATTACTTTATATATGGGAGTAGGTGGACACAAAACTATATTGGGTTTGCCTAATGGCCCATTGCTGATTAGGTGTTCTGAGCATTGGCATTTCCTTCTGGCAGTGGGAGGAAAACACTTTTCTTCTAAGTAACTTTAAATGTTTATAAAGTAGTCACAGAGATTTTTCAGTTATTCAGTGTTTGGTTTTGGTTTGTTTCTTTCTTTTCCAAATATCATGTATATCAGAAAATTAAAATGAAATCAGTTTCTTTGTAGTATAAATTCTGCATGAGGTTTTGTATCCAGGTGCTGGATGCTTGCATTGAAATGTGACATTTACAGTGGCTTTTCTGAATGTTGCTTTAATTAGTTCTGTTTCCATGGGACCCTAAGTATGATGAGAAGCGGTTAATGGGCGAGGACAAAATTCATAAATGAAGTGAGGTCACTTCTGTAAATGTTTGCACAGCTTTTCCAATATAGGAACTGATGCTGTCAGATGGCTTACACTAAAGATTTTGTCTCAAAAAGCCTTCCAAGAAATAAGGTATAGCCCCCTTCCATTCACCTGCTCCGAGTAGTAGTTCACTGGGGGCCGGGGGGGGAGGGGGAAGGAGAAAACTATAGAGAATAATACAGGTGTTTTCTCTTCGTTCTTCCCTGTGACAGAAGGAAAAGCAGATCGGTGATCTTGCACCAAAATAAACACCTGCCTGACAAGCATAGTCAGAATAAGGGCAAAGGGTCCTGGACACCCGATAAGACACAAGTGCACAGACAACTACTTTCTAGTCATGTTAGGTTATAAAATATTAAGTGGCAGAGAAGGAAATAAAAGGCTTTTTGAATGCAGCCCCCTTCCCCTCACAGTGACATTCCTTGTCATCGGGCAGGGGAACTGCAGTGCTTGCAGGCAGCCAAAAGGCAGGGGGATTTATGACTCTACAAACTCACTTTAGCATAGCAGTCCTTGGCGGGGAGTAGGGGGTGGTGTAGGCAGGCAAGGGCCACACATGCACAAACATACCAAATGTCACATGAAGGAACAGAAAGACAAGCTGAACTCATCAGCACCTGATTCTGTCTAGATAAACTAAACTGTCTTAATAGAGGCAGCTCAAAAATAATAATGTTTCAGTGGGTTTATGTTTGTTGACACCATCTGATGCCCTATGATGTTGCTATGGTAACTGGGAAATACACCCTGCTACTGGCATTTCATGTTAAATGACTGCAGTTAAAGATGAGTTTGTGTTAAAGGTTACATTCTCAGAAAAAAAAAAAAAAAAAAGGAAAGAAAAAAAAGCTTTTGGAAAATGTCTGCTGACACTTTACCTTGGAGATGAGTCTCATCCAATCAAACTGCCACAGAAATGTGGGAAAATAAAATAAAATAAAAAAGTAGTCTCACAGTAAATGCTAAAGGGCTTTCTAAAAGTTACAGCAGCCATAGTTGAAATGACTGGCGCAGCCTTCCCTTCACTAAAACCAGTTGGTAAAAATAATTATTTATTCTCCATGTAGAGAACTGAGATTTCTTTTTTTTTCCAGTGACAGTTTGAAACACAAATAGTTTGAAAATTTAAACAGTCATTTTAGAAAGCTGCCACACAGCTTCTGATGAACCAAGAGTATCTTCTGCCCTCTTGACCCTTGCAGGCAGAGTCCCAGTCACAGAAAAGGGACATTTACATCAAAGGCAGATGTAGAAAAAGTGGTCTCATGGGGAAGCCCGAATCAGAAAAAAATATGAGGAAAGTAACAAAGCTCTAGCTCCCAGGAAATATTATAGCACAAGGATGCCACATTTGGATGAAATACTTATCTTCTCGAATAACCAAAGTAAGTATTCTGTAAAACATGCACAAAAACCTCACAAAACTCCTTCTCACTTCAGAAATATCTCAAGTACAAATAATTTGCTGTTAGCTTAAAAAAAAATATAAAACAGTATTTCAAGTGAAAACTGGTTTTCAAAATGGGGAAAGTTTTCAGCCAAACTTATTCCAGTGCCTTGACCAAATTAAAGAAGGGCACACATTTTCTACCAGTTTCTTGTCCCCTTCATACATGTGCCTTCTAGTCATATTCCCACTGATCTGTATTACCCTTCCCGTAGACTGGATCTTCCAAGGATGTTGAGGCAAAAGGGCAGCTGAACATCATAGGAATATACACTGGAGAAAAGTCTAAGTAAATACTAGAAAAAAAATTTAAAGTTATCCCTCTGCAGCCTGAACTGTTGAGAATAATCTAAATAACCCACGAGCAAAATCTTTTATCTTGCGCCATTTGCAGTGCTTTCAGTCTGTTTTCGCTGACGTTTTCTATTGTCATTCAAGGAACTTTTCACTACAGATGTGGGGTGGTGCACTAACAGCAGAGTAAATCTTGTGGATTTACTGCGGGTGTGGAGCATGGGGAAATTAATACCACAAGTGCTCTGAACAGGAAAACACGTGAGATGGGAAGGGGTTACACAGCTCGATTTTTAAAACATGGGTTCTGAAGTTTGTGTTGGGGCTGTCAAGTGGGGAGCCTGAAGTGGAAACACAAAGTCAGACACATGTCAAATCCCGACTGAGACCCCTCCGAAGCCTGACTGGTGCCTGCTGCAGGAGTGATCTTCAACTTTCTGCAGTTCACAGGCTTTTTCCAATGAAGCACTCAGTCTGCAAGGAGAGTAGCTCTGGTGGCAGCAGGGTCCTCAAGGTTCCTGAAGCAAGGAAGCCTCAGAAGGAGCCACAAGAGCTGCCAGGAGCCCTCTTCTTGAGTTTGGAGCAGATATTCACAATGCATAGATATTCCCCAGTGGGCAATAGTTGAGTCTTGAGAAGGTTGACTCACCTTGGCCTTCCATTGACTTAGCTGGCAAACAGTCCTAAGAGTCATCTTAGCTCAGGACAGATTCTGGTCACAGGCCACTGCAATCCAGGAGAGCTCAAAGGGTCTCACTTAGGATACCTGTTCGTAGGGTCCCAGAAAATTTACTTTTATCAGTTACTTTTCCATTTCCTTCCAATGCAGATGATGACATATTCTGATACTTTCCACCAGTTACACAGGCCCAGATCTTGCTAGATTTTGGAGTTCTGATATCTGCCTCCCTTTGCGCCATGGCTGAAGTAGATATGCTGGGCTGTCAGGATGGGTTTGACTGTTGTTACTGTTCCCAGGCAGTAAGGGGAGCAGGAGACAGGTGCACTGAGGAAGACTCTGGTCTACTGCTTATGATCTACATGTAGACATATTATCAAGCATTGGAACAGGCTGCCAGGGAAGAGCTTGAGTCACCATCCCTGGAGGTACTTAAGACATGTAGATGTGGCACTTAGGGACATGGTTTAGTGGTGAACTTGAGAGTGCAAGACTAACAGCTGAACTCAATGATCTTAAAAGTCTTTTCCATTTGAAATGATTATATGATTCTAAAATGCAAATCACAGCAGAGCATAACATGTGACAATAGCGAGCTTGCTCTATTATTTTTCGCATAACCCTGCACAGCAGCGGCTAGGACGTCAGCACTTTCTCAGTCAAAACTGGTACATTTTGCAGTTACAGTTCAGCAAACTCTCTCCATTCACATTCACTACTTCTACCTTCTTCTACACTGCATGGTTTGAAGCATGGTCAGACGCTCTCCTCTTGTAACAGTGCTCCCTCATGATAAACAAGCTGAAGTTGCTACCTTGTCTCAATATTTTATTTTATTTTTTTCATTTATTTTAAATACACATATCAAATGAGTTTAAATGTCATAGTTGCTTTTGCTGTCCATCTCTAGTGGACTAAGGAAAACTTGAGTGGTGTGTACAGGAGACCTGAAGTCATCATCCAGCACATTTCAAGCCTGTTCATATCTGCCCCTACAGGACATCACCTCTCTGAAGAAAACACACGCAATCAGTACAGCTGAAAACTACACTCGTGATGTCATGTATCCTAGGCCATCTTATGCACAGTACCACCACACCAGGTGTTCAAGACCACCTTCGCCTCCCCAGGATCCCTAGGAGAATAAACTGCCATTTCCCACTCCCTGCACTGGCTCTGCAGGTGGGAAGCGCATTAGTAAGGAATACAGGTCCAAAAGACCCAAAGCCAAGCACAGGAAGATCTTTCCAGTCTCCAAGGGTGTTCTGTGGATCTTCACAGTCCAGATCACAAACACCTTTAACTGTCCCTAATGGAATCACATTTCCAGCAACACTCAATACCTGTTAAGGTCCCTGAAGAAGAAACTCACTTTTGATCTGCTTTGTACCCAGACACCCAGTTATTTAATCACTGTGCATTTAAACATCTAAGAACTTGATACTCAGCTTCAATCAAATGTTAGATTGATTGTCAGAGTTTTCAGACACCTAGGCTGCAATTTATCACTTGCAGAGATCTGCATAATTATTACTGGATTAGCAGTACTAATACAACATCACTTTGTAGAAGGGTTTCCTTCAAAGTGTGTGACAAATATCTGCCATGGTATGCTAGGAAAAAAAAAAAAAAGTTTAGGTTTAGGCTTTGATTTTGTTGTTCCATACTATCAAGCCAATATATAAAGTTGCTGCTGTGCTTGGAAGAACCATGGCCAAATGTATCTGTAGGCCCTTTATGAGGCTGGTTGGACATTTCACTCCTGGATCTGGACCATAGGCAAAGTAATGACTGTATTAGCAGTCAGCTGTAAAATACACTCTGAAGAGACCCAGAGTTCAGTCTGAAAGGTTTGGCAGTAACAATATCCAGTAGACTAATTGTCATTAGTTCCAGATGATCTACTCTTCTGGACATAGAAGAGGTTCATTTTGAACTCTTTTAATTCAAGGGGTCTCCTTGTAATGAAAATGAAAAGCCTGAGGTGAGAGCCATAGAGTTTATGACTTAATTCTTCAGTTTTTATGGTGTCACAGCAATTTCAGCATCACAACTGCATTAATGCTTTATGTTTCATTGAAGATTTATTGCGGAGGACCCTTCTCGGCTGCAAGTGGCTGCAACCTATATACTCCTTTCCATAACTTGTATTCACAAAAAATGAAAATGTCACTTCAACGCGTTCAGAGGATAGACAGAGCTCTGGTGTTTTGGATTTGTCTAAACAAATAGAAGGTAAAGATCATACTTGAAAGCACCGACAAAGGCGTAACACCTCCTGTGTCCAAATTAAGTAACTACTTTTTAAAATTACAAGCTATTTATACTCTAAAATACAATTCCTAGTACAATTCAGTACTCGTCCTGCATACCAGAAGGGCAGTTGCTAATTTGCCACTGGCCTCAAATATTGTAAGCAGAATGCCTTTTAAATTCTTACAAGTTTACCATTTCATTTTCTTTAATTTAGAAGTGTTTGTCAGACTCCAAGGAACAAACTTCAGGCCCAGCAAACAGACCCTCATTTTGCCAATTAACACAACAGTTAGAATGTTAGCATCTAATTCAAAACTGGTATATAGGTTAGAACAGTGCCTAATCTATAGCAACGTAACAAGTGTAATAAGCCTGCACAACATCATCTCTATTAATCAAATTCAAACACAGGTACCTCAACTGTTGTCCCCATTTGCTTCACGTAAAGGACACAGCACTGTGAAAATCCTGCCATTCCAGAGCCCACGTTCTGTACACAGACAGCACAGCTGGTTACGATGCAACTAACACCATATGCAGGCAAACATTATATGGAAGTGCAAAAGTTGAGAGGCTTTAGGTTTACCAGCTGAACTACCCTGAAAAAAAGGATTTTAATTAGTAAGTAGGTCTTCTTGAAAACATCTTGCATTGCCCTTTTTTAAGCAATATGGTATAACTGTGCACAACCTCTTGTTTGAAGATGCTTACTGGAGTGACCACTCTTATTTCTGCTACATATCTTAATGAATTCCTTTAAAGAGCTACAAGATAAATACAGCCCCAAAGAAGCTTTTTGTTTAATTTAATAGAATCCTTTTAAGTATAAGAAAAGAGCAGGCTTGACTTGAAATAACCAACTGGAGTGAAGGATAGTGTAAATCTGGATGTGAGCTAATCCCATGATTACATGACAAGTTGGTATGTAAGCAGCCTATTTCCTTTAAAATCACTACACAATACCAAGCTGTATTTGCATTATTTGACAGCTAGGAGAGAAAATGAACAGTGGTTTTATTTATTCTCCAGAAGTCCCAATGTTACTAACGTTCTTGAAACTACGAACATTCAAAGTCTGTTGCAAATAAATGCATTTGCAGCTTGTTTTCTTAGTGAAAACATTGTTTCAACTGAGAAAATTGGTTCAAAGAAACAATATTTTTAGTTTAAACTCTGTGTTACTGCTGTGAAGTGAAATGAACTGGAATAGAAGCACCTGCTACACATCTGTAACCCCAGGTATCTATAAAATCCTAGTGAGTTTTGCTGAACCATTAAGCTATGATAGCATTTCAAAAATTATTATCACCCACAGAAGACTGTAATTAGAGGAGTGTCATCACTGTGCCTGTCAATCAGTAATCTGAAGGCTGCAATACCACTTCTGGAAATGGTGTGCAGCAGTGGAACAAAGCAAGAAGAAAGCTGCTTAGAGCAGCAAAGCTGTGGTAGAAATATAACTGCTCTCTCTTAGGCTTCGATGTGGAATCACATAAAGAGTTCACTCTGAGCAAATGAGCAATATTGCCTTGGACATGCCTTGGACATGTCAGGGTTTAGGCCAAAAGGAGTCATGTCTTTAGAGAACATGAACCTGAAAGAGACTTTCTTGGAAGGCTAACACCCTTCTACTGACAGTCCCTTCTCAAAGAATTTTCTGAAAAGGTCTAAAAAGCTTCCTCCTAGAACTATATTGTTTCTTTGCCCCAAGAACTTGCACTGAGCAGCCATTCCTGAAACTTGCCACTGAGGTAACAGGAAACTCCTCCTAATTTCTGCACTTCAAAAGCTCCTAGTAAGCCTCCTGGTTTTGTAACAGCTTGGCCCTTTGACTTCAATGGCCTTTCTCATACTTTGGTGCTGTTCCTTCTGAGATGTTTACAAAGTTAGATGGTGTTTCTCTCATCTTTGTTTTGCAAGACCAAATTGGTGAGGCTCTTGTTGTTTCATCTCATGAAGTCCTCCACCTCTCTGTCATACACACAGCTCCTCTTTCATCAGGTCCTCTCCAAGTTCATCTTTGACCATAACGCTCCAAAGAACAACTAGATGCTTTTGCTGCCTCTACCAAAAATGGCAACAATACTTATTGGTCTTCCAGAAATACTCTAATGCCCAGTTTATACCACCTGAGCTGCCATTTTCACGGTCACACAGTGTTAGCATCATCACCCGAAAATCATCAAAGTCTCTTCCCTCAGTAAAGTCCATGCAACAGTCTTTCAGTAAATGTTCTGTGAGGCTAGCATATTAGGAAGACATCCTGATCAGTGTAAATGACTTGGTGACAAAGAGCCCACTCCACCACCATTGCAAACAAGTTCTGCCAATGACAAGTTTCCCTTAGCACATAAGAACGTGTAGTTATTTATTACCCTAGACCTTGCTCTGACTGCCTATAAAGACCTTCTTTAAGAACTGAGTTTGAAGCTCACTCAAGGAGCTCAAAAATTATTTCAAATAATCTGACTTGAGCACAACATTGTTTCTTTCCAGAATTTCTTTCTGCCCATGGGAAGCACATTAGTACGGAACACAGGTCCTTACCCAAAGCCAAACACAGGAAGATCTTTCCAGTCTCTTTGTTTCTCTCCAGAATTTATTTCTGCATACTGCAGGAAAGGAGGGGGTTTTGGTAATATCAACGCTTTCCTTTTATTCAAGATGTGCTGGTGTCCTTCTCCGAAATTCCACTGTAAAGGATTATTTTAGTATGCATGTGCATCACAAAACCCAAGCATCTCATCAAGTAATACACGAAAAGGGAATGAGACTCCTTTTCCCCACTTAGCCAATGTGGAGAGATCCACAATCACCTTTGGAGTTGAGCAATGACAGGACAGACCATTAAAGTTTTCCATTTTTCTTTTCCTTTGAACACTCTTCCAGCCACAAAGCATGCCTCAAAGAAAGGATAAAACCTAGTAGTTAAATGAATTTAAGGGAACCCACTAAAATCTTGAAGGGCATTTAGGAATTCAGCTCAAAATGTTTCAGAAAGCACTGTAGCATCTTCATATATTAGCGGGAGCAAGTTAGTACTGAATTATTTACAAATTTAGTTAGCTCCCCTCGGTTCATCAACAAATGCTATTAAATTTTAATGAGTAAAAATGGTGCAATAAAACTAATGAAGTTGGTTTTACCAGGAAAATGCAATAAAGAACAGTACCTGTTATTTTAAAGGAAATATGTGCTCAGTACAATTTGTTTTATAATATAATAAAAGGAAGATTACTGGTTTTCATAGTGTTGTCATAAGCTTCCATTTTGCAGTGAGGCCTACAAGGAGAACAACAATATCCTTAGGCAGCCATCATGGAAATACTTGCTCGCCTAAGCAACCTTTTCAAGCAAAATCTCATTAGAGAAAGAAAACAAGTCAGTGTGAAAAAAGTAAAGCACCTTTACACAAGTGTTATGGGCCCAGTGTCCTGTGTAGTGCCATCCTTGGCAAAAAAAACCCAAAATATGATCACAAAATAACTGGCGGGACGTTAAGCCACCTGTGGTGTAGAAATGGACCAGATCTTAATATTCCCCTCTAAGTTATGGCAGCCTTGGAGCCAGAATGTGTGATAATCTGTAGCACAAACTCATAACGGTGGGACTTCAATCAAATGGCACCATTGCCTTACAAGCCCTCCTGGTATCCCCTTGGTTACTATTGCATAAGGAAAGCAGAAATGTTATGTTAATTTTCTGTCAGCCCTCCTAGACTGGTCCTTATTTTTTCTTAGAAGGATCATGTATAATAACGGCATTAAACACCCCAGAAGCATTTGTGTGCAGGGGTGTTTATGCCTTCTTTGGACCATACCAAGTTCTTCCAAAGCTGTTTGCCTTGGCTATTTCAGGCCATCAGCGTAGTGCTGCCAACTCCAGTTCCCTGTGCTGGCCTTCTTGTGCAGTCTTTGGCTTGCCTTGGCCAGTCTCAGAGACTGGAATCATGTTCAGATTTGACTTCCCCTTTGCAATGGATGCCAGTGAATGCTTTGACACCTGCTACAGAGCAGCTGACAAGAGGTTTCATTTGGAAGAGACCTGATAGCAAGAGGACATTGTGTCTCCTGAAAGTGGCAGTCTCCTTGTAAAAGAACGCAGGAGCTTTGGAAAGCTCAGAGCACAATGTTAGCTTTTTGAGGATAGTCCAGTAGCACCAGAAGGAGGAGAAATGTGCTGAGGGACCTGCCGAGGCCTGGAGAGGCAGCTTTTCTGGACAAGGGCACAGACTGCAGAACCCTCATGTGGAGCAGCTGCCAAAGCCCTGGCAGAGACACTGTGGTGCTCATTTGGCATGATACGCTGCAGCAGCCTGATAACACAGCCTGCTTTGTGCTCAGGGCACTCACATTCAGCAAGCCCAGATACCTTATGGGGCAAGAACAGTAACATTTACCAGAATTACCAAAATCATTCAGGCACTCCAACTTCACCAAGATTTCTAAGGGGGGTGGGCCCTTGGCTCATTTTGGAAATCCTTTTTTGTACCTTAAAATCCCCTAGAAATCCAGCCCCAAACAAACTGCAAAATTTTAACTATTGCACCCAGCATTCTCAGCTAGGGACAGGCCAGTTATGTTTTACAAAGACATGGGTTGAGTTCAAATTTTTTCAACTAATTCTTGAAGGCACAGAAGAGTCATGTTGCCTTGAGATCATGGATCCAAACATCATTGCTCAATACAAAGCTGTAGTCCCTGAT
This sequence comes from Ceryle rudis, assembly GCA_033439905.1. Taxonomy (NCBI): domain Eukaryota; kingdom Metazoa; phylum Chordata; class Aves; order Coraciiformes; family Cerylidae; genus Ceryle; species Ceryle rudis. Next base: position 21,886 of record JAAGNO010001358.1, on the reverse strand, counting down.
TTAGGAAAATAACTGCTTATTCACAAGAGTTGCACAAAACTTGTTTGTGCTCTGGTTGGTGTTAGGAAGCAGCTGCTTTTTGTGTTATGAATGTGATATGAAATGTTAAAAGCCATGATGAAAGTATTTCCTCTTTGGACAGCAGTGTTTAAGTTAAATGTTTGAAAAGTTAGAGCTTAACAGGTTTAGCACACACCTCCGTGGTGTACGTAGACATATACGCTGAAAGCCAGCAAGGCTTCTGCATCATCTGTCTTCTTTTCCCTTGTTAGAAGATTATACTGTGCACTTGAAGGTCAAAGTGCTCAAACCATGCGTTTCTACAGAAAAAGCTGAACCAGTCATGGGGTTTTCTGGTAATTTTTCTTTATCTTGGTCAGTGAGTGAAAATATTCTGAAACTACATATATAGGAACAAGAATAATGTGTGTATCTAGGGATGCTTGTATTCACAGACAAGTACACAAAGGTGTTCTGTATCTTCTACATTAAAGCACAGGTATGCTACAAACCTCTCATTCTTAAGTTAGTGATTCTTCACAGAGTTATACCAAATTTTGTTGTGGAACTACAGTTGTCATTCTGGTAAAACCATCAGGATAAAGGAAGTACAGCACAGATCACTGTTTGACTCTGAGGGAATACATCTAATGCAAGTCCCTTGTCTTCTGTCATTCTCCTTTGTCCCAGTCTTGAGAGTTAACTATTTTCCTGAATGCAGTGTTCTCCCAAAAGATAAGAAAAAGTGATTTTTTTCAGTATGAATAAACAAAATTGTATGGCAAACTTGAAGGTAGACAATGGGTTTTAATTCAATTAGAAATACTTGCTCATACATTCTAGATTTTAGAGGCAGTTTTCTGAAGCTGAAGACATTGCTACTTTTTGAAGGGAGAATACACATCAGTTTAGAAGTACTACTATGTAGTACTGCTAATGTACTATGAAGTACTACGATATAGTGTTACTATATAGTACTACTTAGAAGTACTGCTATCTAGTCATATGCTTACTCTCACAAATAAAGCTCCAGAGCCAAATCTCACTTGCAGGTAAGTATTTTGTTAAGTCAGGTCACAAATGTTCTAAGTGAACACTGTTCTGGCTCTGTAAAGGCTAACACTGCATAACGTACACCAACCACATACACGCCCTTTGGGAGTACTGGCTGTTGTGCCTGCGTCAAAGTTCTCGCAAACTATTTATGGAAAGACTATGGCCACACAGGACGTATTTCTACTTAGCAGAACACAAATAAAGCACAGAATTCCACTCAGGTTGGTAGTAGAGTGAGTCCCTGCTCAAGGGGAGAGTAAATCCTATTTAGATGGTCTCCAAGTTAGGCTCCTGCTATGAACTGATGGCACCAAAAAAAGCCTGTGTGTCCTGACAAGACAGAAGGCTTAGGAAGAGCAGATCCCCACTCTCCACTAATTATCTGTTACCCTACCCTGAGTGTTTTAAACTGACCCCCACAACCCACCAGTGACTTCCAGGCCAAGATAAGCTTTTTGCAAGCTGAGCATCTCCCCAGAATGCTGTGGCAACCATATAGTGATCTCCCATTTGCAAACGGGGAGCCTGTTTTTTCCCTTCTCACAGGGAAATGATGAGCTGTCCAAGCTCCCACTTAGGACTCTGTTGCCAGGAGGAGTAACTGCTGTTCCCACACAGGTTTTTGGAAACGAAAGTGCACCACAACCCTCATAATGAAGCCAGGATTCCCCCCTGTGAATGGGCTCAGTGGATCTCTAAACTGTATTGTATTGCCAGTAAGTTTCTAGGAGTCCATCCTGGAAATGAATTTCAAACCATGTGGTTCAGGAGGAGGATCAGAATGAAAAAATTGAGGTAGACAACAGGACTCATTTCTGAAATGGCCTCATAGACACCTGGGTCAAAGAGCACGGAATCGAGTGGATTGATCACATATCCATCATGCACCAGCCTCCAAGGAAACTGAATGATACAATGGACTGTTAAAAACTGCACTAAAAGCCATGGGGGGGTGGAGGGGTGGGGGGTTGGTCCTTCAAAAACTGGGACACATATTTAGCAAAGGGCACCTGGATAGTTAACACCAGAGGATCCACCAATCGAGCTGACCCTGCCTAGTCAAAACTCCCACGTGCTGTAGAAGGGAATAAAGTCCCTGTAATGCACATTAAGAATATGTTAGGGAAGAGTCCTGGGTGAGTCCTGCTTCAGGCCAAGGCAAACCCATCCCCGGGATTGCTTTTGCTCAAAGGCCTGGGTGCACCTGGTGGGTGATGCAGGACGATGGAGAATTTCAATGTGTACCTCAGGGGGACTTAATTTTGGGATAGAACAGCCAGTGAGTTAAATTGTACGATGATATTTTTTAAATAACTTCTGGGCATAACATAGATGGTATAGAATAAGGGTTGGACGATATCCTGGGTTCGGCTAGGATGGGGTTAATTTTCACCAGAAGCTGGGAAGGGGCCACAGGATAGACAACCCAAACCAGGCCATAAGTTATTCGATAACATATGTGCAAAAGGGTGGGCAGGTGGACCAGCTGTGGCACTGCCCTCCTCGGTTTGTTCAATACTGCTCCTTTTGTGCTTTATTTCATTGCTGTTGTTGTTACTTTTTCTGTTGCATTGTTGTATTAAAATCTCAACCTGAAGTGTTTTGCAATTTTCTCCCTCTTCTCCTTCCCATTCAGGGGGTGGTGGAGCAGTGAGCGAGCTGCCACATGGTGCTCAGCTCCCGGCTGGGTCTAAATGATGACGTGTCCTCAAGGCCAACAGTATTACTGAAGGACCAATTTTGACAGCTCCACTTTCCCTTTGGTTAGCAAGCAGTCTTGAAAAGAAGGGTGTTTATGTAGGAACCTAACTTCAAGACAGGGCGTGCAAGATGCATCCTAGTCTTTTCTACCGTGAACAGAATATGACAAGCAACCATGTATGGCGATGTGTTACATTGTCATGCTTTAGACCCAGCTGGGACCTGAGCACCACGTGGCTGCTCACTCACCACCTTCCACTCCCCTCCTAATGGGAAGGAGAAGATGGAGAAAAAGGCCATGGGTTGAGACAAGGAGGATTTAATAGAATAATGCAAAAGGAGAAGAAACGAGACTCATAGTAAAGAAACAATATACAAAACAAACGATACAGAACAAATCCAACCAAGTGGCTCCGCACCCCAGCTGATCCTGACCACTGCATCAGAGCCCATGCTTTGCCTGGCCCACCCCCTGCCTTATATATTGGGCACAACATCAGTATGGTATCTCACAACCCACTGTCTGGTTCGGTTGTCTATCCTGGCTGTGGCTCCCTCCCAGCCCCTGGTGAAAATTAGCTTTATCCTAGCCAAACCCAGGACATATATTAATTTACAAAAGCAGATCATCTCACAGCCTACACTGTTGGTAGCACTGTCATTACACCCGTATTCCAGCGGACTGGATCTCACTGGAAATATCTGGAAAAGAGATAGGTAGAGCGTGAAGGCAGAAAATCCAAGAATTACTCATTCTGTGTTTATATAATCTCGTATTTCCCTCCCTATAAACGGCAGTATGAGATACTTAAATTTCTGTGCAACAAACAAATCACCTTAATTGAACATGGTTTTCATTTGAAAACAAGCCGTGGAGCTTAAGGCTGAAGTCCTCCAGAGAAAATGGCCCTGTGATTTATATCAGTGCTGTAAGAACTAGAAGCAATTTGGAAGGTTGCACATGAATAATGCAGGGTGAGAACAGCACAGGATGAAACCATTGAAAGAAAGTAAATGAAATCCCCTTAATATTGCTACATATAAAGTAATTTGAATTATTTACCAGCACTACTACTAGTAATACTGCAGAACCACCTCAGACCAGCAAGTATTTCAAGTCCTGGGACAGCTCTGATACTGCCAGTTCCATAAAATCCCCTGTCTTGCCCAAAAGGTAGTTAAAACCTATGAATGTGCAATGCGTGGAATGGTATGGAAACTCTGTAACACGCAGCATTGAGCTTACTGAGCTGAAGCTTGGATGCAAAGAGCAATGCAGTTCAAGGGACACCAGCATGAATTGCCTTATGTGAACCTACTTAAAAAACAATCAAACAGCAACACAGGGACAATTTCCAGTAGCACTACAGAAGGACTCCTGATTCAAGCGTACTTTCAGCGTTACTATGTTGGACTACATTTTTCCACTCCAAGTAAATTCACTTACTCAAGTGTCAGCTATTTTGGCAGGAAGTATGAGCACTAAGCAAAATTAAATGTGTGGACTAGATAGGTCAGTGCATTGTAATAGACTATGAAGCCTTTCATCTCTAGGTGTTTGATTGAAATTCAGATAGGGTTATTAGTGAGAGGAAGTCATTTTCATCCAAGTGCTTTTTGAGGACTGTGCTGGGGGAAGAGGGGTGCTGGTGGCTCCACTGAAAGTCCCAGTGAGCAGCTGTCTATTCAGTCACAACCTTCTCTAGTTACCCTACTGTCAAAGCAACACAGGAGACAGGAGAAGGACTCCTCCATTAAACATGAGTTGTTACTAGTTTATCTCAGCTTAAGAAGTGGCGCAGTTTAAAATAAAAACTTCACGTGCGATACCTCTGCTCCTAAATCTAGTGTAGGAGTGTCTCAGCTCATATCTGTTCCTTGGGAGTAGTTATTCTTCTTCTTCAAAAGAAATGAAAAGAAAGCAAACTAACTACTAACGAGAAGAGAGATTTTTAAAAGTGAGCCAAGCCCCACAGCCCTGGCTGTGTGGTTGTACAGGCAGATAGACCAATACATCTGAAGGCTACCTTCCCCAGATGCTTCAGTTGCCTCCAGGAAGTCTCAGCTGATTCCACACAGCATTCACAGGGGTGGGTGGTGAACCCATTCCAGAAGTGTGGACTTTTGTGTAAAGGTCCACACAAAACCTATCCCCTGTGCAGAAAAGGTATCTCAGTCCTCAGACAGATATGCCTGAGGAATGCAACACGAGTCCATGTCAACATCAGAGGCTGGTACAAGGTATAACTGCTGGCGGTCAGAGGAACATAAAGTAAGTGAAAGCTTCCTAAAGCATTCTACACCTTAAAATCACCTTGTCATGGTTTAACCCCAATAGGCAGCTGTGATGGTTTGGCCTTGGGTGCCAGATGCCTACCCAGCTGCTCTATCGCTTTTCCCCCTCACCTCAGCTGGACCAAAGGGGAAGAGAAATAAGATGAAACTCGTGGGTTAACACAAAAGCAGTTTAATAAAGAAGCAAAGCACTGTTACATGTGGAAGCGAAAGAAAACAAAGATTTCTTCCCTGCTTACCATCAGCAGGAGCTGTCTGGCCCCTTTCCGGGAAGCAGGGCTCTGAATGCGCAGTGCTTGCTCTGGAGGACAAGCCAATGTCCCCCCTCTTTCTCCTTTCTCTAGCTTTTCTAGTTCAGCTGATGTCATAGGGTCTGGAATATCCCTTTGGCCAGCCTGGGTCAGCTGTCCCAGTCGTGTCCCCTCCCAAGATCTTGTCCCCCCGTCCCACGGGGGGAATGCTGGAGAAACAGCCTCGGTGCTGCGCGAGCCCTGCCCAGCAGGAGCCCCAACCCGGGGTGTGATCAGCACCTTTCCAGCTCCCAGTGCAAAGCACAGCACTGGGAGGGCTGCTGCGGGGAACACAACTCCAGCTCAGCCAGACCCAGTACAGCAGCTAAGTCCCACATGGCTACTTGCGCACTTCACCCAAGGGCTATGGTAGTGATTTGACTCCAGGTCATGCTTTCCACAGGGATACACACAAGCAGCAAATTTTTAAAATGGATTTATTGGTCTAACAGCCACCAACTGCTCCCTGCAATGTTGTAGAAATAATGGGCAGTGCCCTGTGAGAGGTCTGACTACTGCTACAGTGGGATTCAGCTTGGAAATATTTTTCTTCAAAACTAAAAATCACAAGGTGACATTCGAAACTGATTTCAGATCACTCACACAGCAGAGCTGCACTGCTTGAGTGACATATCTTTCTAACCTAGTATAGCTGTGATCATTCAGTCTCTCCAGATCAGTTACAGAGGACAGTCTGATGCAACTTCTTTTGTTTGGTCCCTGACTAACCAGAAGAGCTCATTTCTTCATCTTCTTCTTCTTCAAAAAAAACCCCTGAAACTTACTATAAAGCCTAATTTTTATTGGCTAGAATACTAGCTCTGAGTCATCATTGTTTTATTCTCATTTTACACCTATCCAGCCTCTATTAAATCAGTGGTGCTATGTCACTCTGCAGCCAAGGTGACTGAAATGGAAACTCAGTTCTAAGAAATCTGAGACACCTGTTACTACTTCATGTAGACACATGGACAGAACAACCACACGCAAACAGGAAAGCAGGAAGTCAACAGGGTGGGCCGCATGGCATGCAGAGTTTGGAGGACCTTGGTGTCAAACTTGTTTTAAAGAGAGAAACCAAAATACCAAGTCATAATGAAAGGGGGAGCTGCCTTTCATCCATATTTAACACTTGGAGGAAGGGGTTACAGTTTGTATTATTTTTCTTATAGATGAAAGACCACTGTCTGGAATGGTCTGCAGTAAAGCAGACTTTAAAGGTGAAGAGACTTGCATAAAAATCTCAGCCTATTTCTAGGAGACTAAACTGAAAGGGACCTCCGGTTTTTGCAGTGTGTTGGGGGCTTTTGGGGGTTTTTTTGCTTCCTTTTTTTTTCTCGCAACAGGCAAAATTATAGCAATATTTGTTTTCAGCAGGCCCAAGGGAGCAGTCTCGTGCTTTAGGTGAAGTTAAAATGACACTGCTGGGAAAAATTACACCTTGGTAATATAGATCCTACTAAATTGCCTTTAACATAGCTACAGAAGTTATTTAGGAGAAACTTCACTACCAGTTTGTGAGCTACAGGAAAAAGATGGCCCAAAATCTCTGTATGCAAGACCCATATCTCTCTTGACAAAGACATTTAAAGAGATTGATTGCAATTTCTTTCTGAAGCCCATACTTTAGCAAAGGAGCACAAACCCACAAATTCAGTTTTCTTGTTTGTATTACAGTGTTATATATACTGTCCCTGCTGCACTTATTTATTGTGGTTTGAAGGGAAGGCAGAAGATAGAATGGATTCTGATAGACTGTGAGACAAATTTTTGTGAGGAACATACACACTCCTGTTTCCTGCTCAAGTGTACTGAACTGCCCTTCCCTTGATGAAGTCAGCTACAGCATCAAACGGCAGCGTCATTTGGCAACAAATCCATAAAGCACGGTCTTCAGACAACAGCCCTGAGAACATACACTCACATATATTCTCAGTTCTCCGTCTCTCATCACACAGCACTGTGCAAGAATTATATTCTAAAGCACATGGAATGCACCAGCAGCTGCTTAGAAGAGGATGAAGATCCTGGTGAGAGCTTATGGGTCAGAATTAAGGGACAGGCTAACAAGGCTGACACTGTTGTGGGCGTTTACTACAGGCCAGCTGATCCGGGTGAGGAGGTCAGTGAGGCCTTTTAGAGACGGTTGAAAGCAAACTCAATCACAGGCCCTGGTCCTCATGGGGGACTTCAACCACCCTGGTATTTGCTGGAAAGGTAACACAGCCAGGCACACTCAGTCCAGGAGATTCCTGCAGAGCATTGAGGGTATCTTCCTGATACAAGTGGTAGAGGAACCTCTGAGGAGAGGTGCACTGCTGGACCTTGTATTAACAAGCAAAGAAGGACTTGTTAGGGGTATGAAGTTTGGGGGCAACCTTGGCTGTAGTGACCATGAGATGGTGGAGTTCAGTATCCTATGTAGAAGAAGTAAAGAAAAATCTAGGATCAGAACCCTGGACTTCAGAAGAGCTACATTTAGTCTCTTCAGAGATCTACTCAGTGGAATACCATGGGTCAGGGATCTAGAAGGTAAAGGTGTCCATGAGAGCTGGTCAGTATTCAAACACTACTTCTTCCAAGCTCAAGATTGGTGCATCCCTATGAGTAAGAAATCAGGCAGAGGAGGCAGGAGACCTGCATGGGTGAGTAAAAGTCTTATGGAAAAAATTGAATGGAGGAAGAACATTCATAGATAGTGTAAAACAAGACTGGCCACTTGGGAGGAATGTAGGAATGTTGTCAGAGAATGCAGGATGGAATGAGGAAAGCTAAGGCCCACCTGGAATTTAATCTGGCAAGGGGCATCAAAGACAACAAGGTTTTTTCCAGTATATCAATAGAAAAAGGAAGACTGGCGAAAATGTGGGCCCACTGATGAATGAGGTGGGTGCCCTAGTGACAGAAGATGTAGAGAAGGCGGAGTTATTGAATGTCTTCTTTGATTCTGTCTGCACTGCTAAAACCAGCTGTAATAAATCCAAGACCCTGGAGGTAAGAGAAAAGGTCTGGAGAGAAGAAACCTTTCCCTTGGTAGAGGAGGACCAAGCTAGAGACCACTTGGCCAAACTGAACATCCGTAAATCTATGGGCCCCGATGGGAATTACCCACAAGTGCTGATGGAGCTGGCTGATGTTATCACTAAGCCACTTTCCATCATCTTTGAAATGGAGAACAGGAGAGCTGTCTGAGGACTGGAGGAAGGCCAATGTCACTCCAGTCTTCAGAAGGGGAAAGGAGGAAGACCCTGGAACAGGTTGCCCAGGGTGGTTGTGGAGTCTCCTCTGAAGGCTTTCAAAGCCCACCTGGATGCTATCCTGTGTAATGTGCTCTAGGTGAACCTGCCTTAGGAGGGAGGTGGACTAGATAATCTCCAGAGGTCCCTCCCAGCTCCAGCAATTCTGCAGCTCTGTGATTATGGAAGAATAGCCATAAGCAGGTCAAAAGTTTATGGGTAATAATTAGAGACTGAGGCAACAAAGGGAATCTTGTGGTTTATGTCTACTATAGGCCATCAAAGGGGAGTCTTCTTACTCCAGTTACAGGAGGCTTCATACTCAGGCTCTAATCCTGGTGAGGGACTTCAACCACCCTGTAGCACGTCGAGCTGTAGGCAATCCAGGACTCCTGGAATGCATTGAGCGTAAGCTCTTAGGCCAGGTAATAGACAACCCTACCAGAGGGGATGTGATGCTGGAGTTGATGGTCACCAATGCAAGTCAGCTAATCAGAGACATCAGGATTGGAGGCAGCCTGGGCTGAAATGATCACACACTGGTAGAGTTCACAGTCCTGAGGGATATGGGTCAGGCAAAGAGTAAAGTCAGGACCCTGAATTTTAGGAAAGCAAATTTCCATCCCTTCAAGAAGTTAGTCCATAGGACCCCTTGGGGACAAGGGAGCAGAACAGAGCTGGCAGGTCTTCAAGGACACTTTCCATAGGGCATGAGACCTCTCAATCCCCATGTGTAAGAAATCAAGCAAGGAAGTCAAAAACCCAGCATGACTGAGTCAAGACCTGCTGGTCAAACTAGAGGGCAAGAAGGCAATGCACAGGCAGTGGAAGCAGAGGGTAGATTCAGACAAGATATACAGAAGAATTTTTTATGATGTGCGTGATGAAACACTGGAACAGGTTGCCTGGAGAGGTGGTTGTTGGGCTCACACCTATTTTCTTCTCTATCTCCTTTCCCATGCTGTTCGTTGGAAGCACAAAACAATTAAAACTGCAAAGCTCCACACTGCTGATAAACATCTGGTGACCAGGATAGACACAGAGGCTGCGTGAGGATCCAGTGGTCTGTGTTCTCATGGCACTGAGGAAGAGTGGGGGATGCAGTGAAAGCTGCTTATCTCATTCTCACACATATCGCAGCAGTTATCTGCCCCTTGCAGAAGTGACCAAGGAAGTCATCAATGTGCCACTATTAAGGCTGACCACCAGGAACAATGGCTTAACCACAGACCCACCACCACTCTTTGCTCAGTAGTAGTGAACAAGGTACAAATATTATCCCTATTTTGGACCTAATTGGTGGGGAGAGAATTCAACACCAAGTCGTAGGGACAGATGGATGGGTTTGTCCTGCTCCCCTCCCCAGAAGGGATGCTTTTTGGTATGATTTGCAGCCTTGGTTATGTCCAGTGATTTTCCTGGGGAGATTCCCACTGTGATTACAATGGTGTGTTTTGGAGCTATCGAGCGGTTCTGCAGCTCAGTGCATTTATCAGCAATCTTAAAGAATCTGTGCATGTTGCAAGTGCAAATAAACCGGACTATTCACGCATCTGACTGCTTCCTGCGAATACAACCAGACCTACAGCAGGTGGGCTGTTCGTGCATCTGTTGTCAGACCTATAGTTACGGCAAATTGTGCTATTCATGTGTCCAACTGCTTTTGAAATCAACCAGACCTACGGTGGATGGGTTGTTTGTGAATCTGGTGTCAGACCAATAGTCACAAACAATTAAATCGGCATATCTATTAAGAGAGAAGTCCAGCCGCTCCCAGCCCCTCTAATCTCTGAGGATGGGCTAGAACACAAGGACATCCATCTCTTACCAAATTTATCTATCACTGCATGCAACAGCGGTAGATGCCTCATCCCCGGAAACATTCAAAGTCAGGTTGGACAGAGCTCTGAGCAGCATGATATAATTAAAGATGTTCCTTCTTGCTGCAGGGGGGTTGGACTAAATGATCTTTCAAGGTTCCTTCCAACCCAAACCACTCTATGATTCAGTGACTTTTTTCAGAAAGCCACCTTTGTGTGAAATGCCTGTGCTTGCCTCCCAGTGGGCTCTGCAGTGCTCTTGTTTGAGCACCTACGTTCTCTTTGACAGCAGATTTTATGCCACAGGAGCAAATTCTGCCTTGGATTCATTGAAAGGAGCAGCTTCACGGTAACTTACAGGCAACACTCTCTGTTAGGAAGATGCTTTAATTTAAGAGATGTTCGAAGCCTTTATAGAAAGAAGCACCTATCTGCCAGTTTTCTTGGTGGGGTAACTGAAGCACAGAGTAAAGATGAGGTACCCAGATACTCAGTAGTGCAATAGTAGGGACAGTAATTGATGTCAGCTTTCCTGAAATCCAGTGCTCCTATTAGTTCTCATGCCTTTTCAGGAGTATGCAGTTTCTCTAGGTAAGAGCTGCAAAGGAGCCACTGACTCATATCAATACTCTGGGGAGCTTAAGGCAACAGAACCAGCTGGTATTCCCATGGTTACCAGAAATATCTGGTTACCAAGTACACACTTTTAAGATGAACATTAAGGATATTCTATCACTCTTGTCAAGATCTACACTTTCCCTTTGGCGCCTTCCACCTGAGTCCCAAGGAAGCTCCTTCCATCACACAAATTACACTGTGCCACATGGCCTTGTATTTTAATTATGCTGTGCAACTAACTACAACTGATTTAGCAGAACCTAGGTGAAGAAGATATATGCCTTCAGCTACCTGCAGCCAGTGAATAGTCCTTGGAGCTTCAGCAGCAAATGTCACAGGTCATTTTCCACACTGCCCTCCCAAAAGTCAAAGCTAAGCCAAACTACATCATCTATTGCCATCTCTCTTGCTTCCCTTCACATCATGAAGAAGCAAGTTGCAGATAAACTGACCTTTAGGGGGAAAAAAATTAAATTAAAACCTACAAAGTAGAACTAACCTTCCTTTAGAATTTTCTTCTTCAGAAATTTCCTGTCCAGTGCCTTTCTACTGGCACTGTGAGATGACTGTCTCCAAACGGTCTCCTTCAAGCAGTTATTAGCTAGAAAAGTATTATACAGAGTGCTTCAATACCCAGCCTCTTTGAGATAATTTGCTATTTAATTACAACTAGTCATATGCTTAGTTTGACTTCCTAGATTGGCTTAGAGATCATGATGTGTTTGTTAAAAGACCTTTTACAGATAATTGGTGACATGTCACACCCATATTTTCTTGGGTACAGCATTCATCTAAATACTGTCACCGATGACTCTGGAAGCTTCATTTAAACTTGACTTCTCTTGGTATGCATATTTTATTGTAGCTTTACAGCATCAACACACAACAGGACTGAAAAATGCCTGTAACATCATGGATGCTCCTGTTAATTTTCTTTTTGTACACATGCACATGAACAGGAGAGCTTCCATCTTAAATCAGAATGTCCTAAGCTGGCCCACAGTAAGGCAACAGGCATGGCCACACAGTTGGTATCTTGCCAGTTATGCCACATAGAAACATGAAGTTCTACAGCAAAGCTACGTAGAGGCATTCAAAAATTCATGAAACTCTCCTGAAAGCCAGCCAGGTAGAGGCACAGGTCCTACAAAATTTGCAAATTTAATCATGAATGCTTCTCTGCCTTCTGAAAAACCCCAGGCCTTGTCTGTGTGCCCATCTGCACCATTTTAACATGCTTTTACAGGATAGACAAGAAGTGAATTTGCTCAGAGTTAATTAAAGCCATAAATACTGCATCACTACACGGGAGGGAACAGCAAATGGAAAGGAGAGAGCTGATTGTCTAGCACACTGGCAACCCTAAGCTATTCTGCAGTGACTGTATAAACCTGGAGACCAACGCATGCACAGAGCCATTAAACCAAATCCAGACTGATCGGTACCCATAGGATACTGCAGGACCTAAGGCAGTACCTTCCATAGAGAAAGACATGCCACCGTCCAAAAACCTGTCACTATGAAGGTGATAATCGTTCGTGTTAGCACAGCTATTGGAAAGATCACTGAATTCTGGACCATTCAGAAACCTGCTGGGGAATATGCATGATTCAGAACTCTTGAAGTTTACACCTGAATTAAGAACAACATTAAATGTATTCCAGATTATTTAGGCATATAACATCTTACTGCTTTTTATTTGTAGTAGGCAGAGGAAACCCATTTATCCACTCTGCTATCAACTTCCTATTCTCTCTCAGTAGGAATTATTGAAGTATTTACACATGAAGTTGATTGCATTCATTTTCTGAATAGCCTATTAATGAAAATAACGCAGGAAAACATCAGATAACTGCTTTGAAATTAGGGAGTTACCACTATCTATATTTTCAGGCTGTATACAGTGGCATCCCATGTACAATCTTATTCAATATGTTCTTGGTAATACTATTTTCTGCAAGGAAAAGGTAAATCAGTTACACAAAAGACTCGCTGCATGCTGCATGCTGCAGACACCAAAAAAAAAAAAAAAACCAACTGTTGTGCATCTTTTGAGCAGAAATAACAGCAAAAATAACTTAGAAGTTGCAAACTTTTCATCAACAGTTTAGTTGAACTTGGAAACAGTGACTACAAAGTGGGATCTGTGAATAGCACAATGCTATTCTGTTTGCCCAAAGAATCCTCAACCTTCAAAAGAGTACCAGCAACACAATACAGGTGAAGTCAAATACTAAAACCAGCCTCTATAAGAAAGGACTGAAACAACTAGCCAAGCAGGCACAGAATCATTCACCTAGTGTCTGAGTTCAAGAGAATACCACAATTCAGCAAGAAAATCAGGCAGAAGATATAGGAGAACTGCTGCAGCAAGGCAGTACCTGAAATAAAGAGACATGGGAATAAAAGATAGGATCAAAAAATTCTACCATTGTCCCTGAATGACTATAGAGATGGAAGCAATCGCTACAAAATACCAGGGAAAAACAGCAGTAACGTTCAGAGCTCCATTTTGCCTGGAGCAGCCTCAACGTTGCACTGCCAAATTTTTGGTTTTTCTTTTTTCTTCCTTAAAAAAACCAGACAAATACAATGCTTTCAGTTCTCAGGATAAAAGTTAGATGAATGTCTGTTGGATAATGCCTTGAATCTGACTTGTAACAGCGGTTAACAAATGCATTTTGGAAATGTTTACACCCTTTCAGTTTTCAGGATAATTTCAAGGAAATAGGATTTCCTCCCAGACAGATAGATCCACCAATTCAGAGTCACTCAGTTTAAAGCACATGCCATGTACAATTTCCTGCTTGAGACAGAATCGGATTCCTCTGTGGAAGGATTTAAGAGTCCCATACATATGTCTTGGTTTGCTGATGTCTTATAAACAGAGACTCAAACTGCAGATTTGGCATCTCTTCCAGGCGGTGTTGCTGTTAACTGTGACACTTTGTGACACGTATGGAAAGACCCACTTACTTTTTCAACTTCCAGCCAGCTCTTGGCCTCAGAGCTCTCATGTGAATGAACTGACCACATCAAGTTACTTCCTAGAAGGGCAACTTAACAATCAAATTCCAAAGTCAGCCTACTGAGCCTGTCTCCAGATGTGTAATCCTGTCTGTGAGGGATCAGCACACTTGGCTCTGCTCCACAGCAGCTTCAAGCATATCTATCTTGAAAAGACAGGCTGGGGAAAAGTCCACTCATCATCCTCAGCTCAGTGCACATGAGGGAATTACAAGTTCCCCCTCCCTTGCTGAAATGGTAAAAGATACAGAGACAGTGTGGTCTCTTCATCTTATCTATGATAAAGCCAAGCATCTGCTTTTTGCTTGTTGCCCTTTGATTTTCACTCTCTCTCCCATACATTTTTCCTAGATCTTTCTGCAGCTGGCTATCATCAGCTACAAGGAACTGGACTGGCTACAGCTCACCATATGCTGCTTCACATCAGCTCGTTGTAGCCATGCTATGCTGCCCTCTTTCCTAGGAAGGATCCCCATCAGTTACTGCCATTGGTACAGGACACAAATTAAGCATCAAGCAACACACACGATCCAAAGCTCATACAAATGACTACTATGGCTGTTCCCTTTAGGGGGGTACACATCATGACACATGAGGCTGTGACCTTGGATGTGGCATAGTCATTACATATATGAAAGAAGATTTAGGTACATGAAAGTCCTTCAGCCTGTTTCTCCACAGCTGACCCCTTGCCTGAGCCACTGTTTATAGAACTACTCATAAGACTGAAATTTAAAAGGGCACAAGAAAAGCCTCAGAAATAGAATATTCTTTATCTGTAATCTTCATCTTTTTCATCCCTTCATTTCTCTCTTCCAGGATTTTTCTCACATTTTTAGATTTACAGCAAAAATTATATTGCTTGCTCTAATGTTTGAATCCTTGAAACTTTTCCATTTTTATCCTAAAGAAAGGCTCTCTGAAATATAAACTAATTCCTGTTACTGTCAAAATGTATGTCTCCCAGATGTCCATTATGCTCTTTCTGATATAAGCTTCTCTTACATAAATCCTTTTGTGTGTTTTCAAAAGAAATTTTCTCTCTTCCACCACTCAGAAGTGTGTTACGGGGTATGTTTTGTCTGCCTTCTGTCTGCTTTGTTGGTTTAGGCCTAACTACTAATCCAGCCTGGATTACAAAAGCCAGCAAGTTGTTGTTCAATTTCTTTAGCTAAATGCAGTCTTTGAATCCTTCCAGATGCTTTTTGCTCTGGGATTTTTGAAGTAACCAGGGAGGGAATAAAACAGTCAGATACATTAGTTCGGTTCTTTTACCCCTAGTCTTAGCGCTGTTGGGAAAGAAGTAATTTAAAAGTAATACATTTTCTCCCGAGTGATTTGGTGCTAGTCCTTGGTACTAGCTTCAGACCTCTGGCACACTTGACCGGTGTTGGCTGAGGATGTGTAAAGCAGACATAAGAATGGGGACTAGAAACACAGCTTTTTTTCATTCCTTTATGAGAAAGAAACGGGAGGCAGTTTCTGCTGAATTATGGTACAAAGCCAATCCTAATGAATAACAAATGTATGTACGATGCCGTGATTACTCTATGACCGCAGAAGTGGAGCATTTCCAGGACATTCAAAATATTCTCCTCAGTTCTTCTCCATCTTCACCCCACCAGGAGCACCAGCTCAACATTTTTCTCAAAAATTTCACTAATTTTTCCCCTCCACACAGCCTCTTGACTGAAACAGTTCATCTGGGAAGCAGATTTAGCATGGAAGCTTGACATGGTATAGAATAGTTCACTTTTAATCCAGTGACATGCCATGCAGATTTAACCATCAGAAGCGTATGATTATTAGCAGATTTCCAGGTTACATATAGAATTCTAGCTGCCTTTGGCAGCTAATTTCCCCTACCCCAAGTGCTTTTCCTTTCTTGAGGTGAGATTTTATTGACTTTTATTGCATTCTGAGATTTTTTGTCCTAATGGAGATACAGTTTTTGAAAGAAGTGGTTAGAATATTTAACATTTCAAGAGGTGGAGAGCGAATTCTCACTTTGTTAAGTTTTACTAAAAAAACCCCATCCAAACAGCAAAATACCCCCCAACACCTCCCCTCCACCAACAAAACAACAAACACGCTCCAAACCAGAATATTATTCTGCAGTAGATTTTTAACAGAGCAAAGTGATGTCTGAGTGCAGGCAACACTGACCAGCTTACAAAGTCAGGAAACAGAAGAGTTCACGGATATCTCCAGCAGGTTGACCTGCCATCTACAACACAAGAAGTTATTCACAATGAACTTGTGCTAATAAAACTTGTCCCTCTGCAAAACTCCACTCAAAATGCCTGACCCTCATTTAAGACATACCAATAAACTCTATTATTCAAGTAACTGCAGCTTCATTCTCTGTAACTGTATGCTATACCTAAAAGTGGGCTGTTCATGTATATTATTCATACTGTTATACACCATTTAATCATTAGATTTGTCCAAGATGCACATATACACTTATTATTGATGTCATTAGTACAAAAAGAAGAGACTGAATAATTCCAGGTATCTTAAAAGCTCTTTACACTGCATAAACTCAGCAACTAAACACATTGGTAGTGTGTATTTTCTTGTACAAAGAAGATTCAAGGTGAGAAAATAAATAGGAGAAAATAGAGAGTGCATGAACAAGGCAGAGAAGTGACAAGTCCAACTGAATTGAGATGTAGAATAAAATTATTCAGAAGATAAAAACTGATAAAATAGAGATGTGCACAAATAGGCATAACAGCCCTCAGTACTTCCTGTCTCTGGTTTGTTGGAGATCTCTATCATGAGCACTCACATTTGCATAATTCAGGGCAGATTAAAGAGATATCCAGCAGTGGAATTAAATACTTGCTGACCAGATGAGCTTCATAACAGCATAAGCTCCTTCTCCTGACCGTTAGTACTGCATATCTCTAAATTATTTGAGGAAAAAGCAGTCCTTGGGAAATTCATATCTGAATGAGTTATAGATTGATACGTAGGGTCAAAGAATAAGACAAGCACCAGACTAAAAAGCAACAACAAGCAAAGAAATCACATACTAAAACCCACCAATATATTGCAAGATAAGAAAGAAAATCTGAAGACAGCATCTTTGGCATCCCTGAAACCACAGGCTCCATAAACACAGAGTTGGGTAGGGAGTAGTTTCTGTGCAGCTTGGCAGATGCTGTGAAATTTCCCATTCTAACCGGTGGTGCCGCAGCCCTGCTCATCCTCAGCATAAGGAGCAGCAGATTTCCATACTCACAACTCCATCAAATAGGCATGGAGCCCAACTTGTAATAGGAAGCAGCTTGACTTTCAAAACTCCTCGATTCACGTCCTGAGGACAAGTTGCCAGTGATACAGAATTGTGTGTTAGCTGTTTTATAAACACATATTAGAACAATCAACTGCCTTGCATTGAAAGGGCTCAGTATCTGTGCCAGTTTTGTTTATTATCTTTATCAGTGATCTAGACAAAGGGATCAAGTGCACCCTCGGTAAGTTTGTAGGTGACACCAGGTTGGATGGGAGTGTTCTGCTTGACGGTGGGAAGGCTCTGCAGGGTGATCTGGACAGGCTGGATTGGCTGAGGTCAACTAGATGAGGTTCAGCAAAGCCAAGTGTCAGGTCCATGTGGACCACAACCCCATGAAGTGCTACAGGCTTGAGAAAGAGTGGCTGGAACGATGCTTGGCAGAAGGGGACCTGGAGACACTGGTTGACAACTGGCTAAATATGAGCCAGCAGTGTTCTTGAGTGGTCAAGAAGGTCCACATCATCCTGGTTTCTATCAGAAACTGTGTGGCCAACAGGACTAAGGGAGCGATCATCCCCCTGTACTCAGCTTTTTTGAGGCCACACCTCAAATACTCTGTTCAGGTTTGGGCCCTTCACTACAGGAAAGACATTGAGTTGCTGGAGCAAGTCCAAAAAAGGAGCAACAAAACTGGGAAAGGGTCTAGAGAACAAGTCTTATCAGGAGTGGCTGAGGAAGGAATACAAGGATGCTGTAATTGGGTGGGTGCCATTCTATTCTCCTAAGTAACCAGTGATATGACAAGAGAAAACAGCCTCAAGCTGCACCAGGGGAGTTTTAGGTTGGATATTAGGAAAAATTTCTTCACCAAAAGGGTTGTCAAGCTTTGGAAGAGACTTCCCAGGTAAGTGGTTCAGTCACCATCCCTAGAGGTATTTAAAAGACATGTAGACGTTGTGCTTAGGCATATGGTTTAGGGGTAGACTTGGCAATATTGGTCTTACAGTTGAACTCAAATATCTTAAAGGTCTTTTTTGACCTAAATGATTAATTCTCTGGTTCTCATTAATTCTCACATTCTCCACTTCATTCAAATGTGGGTGTCTTGCCAGCCCAATACATTAGTCACTGTGACTAGCATGGTGCAGTTGAGTAACAGGTAATATGAGCACTATGCTCAACTCCCAAGTGTATTTCCTGCCATGTCAGTGTAAGGTAACTTTGAAAAATCATGTAAACCTTGGAGTGAATAATGTTATGAGGTTGAAAGCAGAAACAAAACTATCAATTCATCCTTTAGTAAGGTTGTGGATCAGTAACTGGTTTAGTAGCTGTTTTCACAGACAGTTGATTAGTTTATCTATTTACTGATGAAAACTGGCAGAGAGCTAACTTCTGCAGATAATCCTGACTCATCATGTTTCTCCTCAGTTGATGCAACTATCTAGATGTTCCTCTATTAAAAGTAGAGTCAAAAGAAAAAAAGAACAGGTACCAGCTTTGAGGAACAGAGGTAACAATTTAAGCAGTTTTTAATTTATTTTTTCTTTTTGTCTCTTGTGCAACTGAAAGTGCAGAAGAGCTTCAGTTCAACAGTTCAGTTTGTTGTCCAAATGCTTACCTGAAAGGTAGCATCTTGCAAGATGTGCACATCCTCAGCACGTCCTGTACTTGACATTGTAAAACTGACACCTTGACCCTGCAAATCACCTGTTGGACAGGCCTTGGTCGCTTAGCACTACCTGGGTACCTACACAGAGGAGGAAATGCTTCATGGAAAAGCAGCAAAACTCAGTTCTTCATTCATGCTGTTTTGCCACATCTCACTGCTTGCTCAGTCCAGAATCTGGAAGCAACATGAATGTGGTTAGCAGCAGGATGAAGGCAAATGTCCCTAAGTTTAAAGTTCATCAGGAATGCCTGACTTAAAGCAGAGTGAGAGTTAATCATACTCTGTTTCTGAGAAAAAACACTTACTCCTCCAAAGAAAGGTTTCTCCCCAGTGCCTTCACTTGCTTGTTCACTTATGCCTCAAATTAAAGGTTTAGAGAGAGGTAATAAAGGATTAATACTATTACACTCAATGGTAATGGGTTTTAATCTGCCTCCAGATGCTAACATCTAGAGAATTTCACACTTATTTTATGCTAGATTATATGAAAAATATCCTGCATCATCCACTGTCCCTTTCAAACTTACAGCACTTACTCATTTTGAAGCAAAATTATTTTTCTGAAAAATGCACTAATAAATACATAATTGTGTCCATTCATGAACGCAATTCCCACTTAAGGCACAAGCATGCAGGTCTGGCAAAGTGTCTGTACTTTAATCCCGATTTTTCTTTGTTGTCTCTTCCAAGCGTTTTTGTTGTGCTGAATTTTCTCCAATCACTAAAGCCATATACACATTGCAGCGCTTCCCTTGTCATTTCACTCCTGTCCATTACCATCTAGAAAACACAGAGCGTTTGAGAATTCTCACCTCAGTAATGATACCTGCTCACCTGCTACTTATTTTTTATTCCTAGCTCTTCATAACAAAGTGAAAGAACTTACAAATTAGCTTAAATTATGATTTCAACCTACAAACATTCTTTCAGTACAAGAAAAAAAACAAAGCATCAAATGCTCACGCAGAAACAAAACCCCAAATCCTCCTTTCCTATCTTTGTGACTTGTGTCCTTAAATCAAGCGGAATGATGTCATTTAATTGTAATGTTAGGGGCCAAAATGGCTTTCTTAGATCAGTGATACAAAACTGATGAATGAAGGAAGACCTATGATCCCTTTGCCCACTAGGTGCTTGGAGATGGTTATGGACAAAATACAAAGGCATCATTATCATTGACCTCCAGGAGTTTACCCTTGACTTTCCTGTTTAGCCACGATGGTAGAAATTATATCTTTTCCTACCTCCTTTCAAGAAGCACAGAAAGACCGTTTGTTCCCCCTGGGAGTGTGGAGAATTCTTATGTTGAAAGAAATGTGGGAACCTGCTTGGGAGGTAGAAGAGGTACTTTCATGGGGCTCGCACATGCACTTCAATCCACACCAGTCTGAGGGACCAGTCTGAGTTCAAAAAAAAGAAATCCTCAGTGAGGTACCTGGGGTACAGGGTTTACTGCCTGCAAGTACTTCTGACTGCTACCGATGTTGTGGCAATTTTATGCCAAAGGCTACGGCAAGGCATGTCAGAGGCAAAATGCACCAAGTGGATGCTTCAGAAAACAGCTCCAAGTAGGAGAGAGGATGAAGAGTTAGGTCTTTTCCACACCCCAAGAGGAAACATGACTGCTTTAAGCCATAGGAGAGAAGTAGTTTCTATGTTTATCAGCAGCAGAGAAAACCTGACTGGTTTTGCCCACCTGCACAACTGGACCCTGCCTATGTCTTTGCTAGGATTTGCTCTCTCTGTTTTGCTCTGATTTTCAACAGGTCATTAGGAGTTCAGTTTTAATTCTAATGAAGAAGAAAGAATTGACTTATGTGGCAGATGATTTCCAGAGAAGAATTTTATTTTTCAACATTTTCCAAAGTTTCTTCTGCTTTCCGTCGCATTGACAGCCAAGAGCACACTGCCTAAGGTTCTCTGACTCTGATACTCAGCGTATTCATCAAAATGGAGAAACACTAAAGCAGGCTTTTAACTCTGGCATTAAGGAAAAAAAGACAAGGAGCAGCATGGTGGAAAAAATTATCTGTTCAAAGTCTTTGTAAGGGCACACCTTTCCAGGGATATAAAAATGTACTCAGTTGTGGATATGATCAGTGCTCTACCATTTGCTATTTCCCCCCGTTGTGCACCCACTCTTCAAAATTCTGCTGCCAGTTGGTACTTTTAATTTAAAGCATATTCATAAGTAAAGAAGTCTCCCCGCTAGGTTCATTAAAGTCCCAGGGTTTTTGCCAAGCCTTGCAGCAAGGATTAAATGACAAATATGCCTTTGTAGCTAAGCAATCAAGCCACAAATAAATCAAGATGAACAGGATTCCAAAATTACCTCTTCCACCTCAAGTTAAAGATGAGCTTTTAACAGTGGTGAGAAAGTGAAACGTGTTTTCTTTTCGTGTTCCTGGTAGCTTCAGCTTACTTAACTTGCCTTCGAGTGGTCCCTTTCACACTGTATGAGCTGCCATTGCCTCCTGATAATGAGGCACAGATGGAAGTTAGAAGAATCTTCTATACACTTGCTGTAAACGGCTTCATTTGTGTGTACATCAGCTTCCTATTGTTTACTGTCATTAAATATATATCTGGTTGCTCATCTGTTTTTAAGCTAATAATAATAGCCCTTAATACTTTAGAGGCAAAGTGCATTTAACAAGCAGTTAATGAGAGAGGGTATGTCATCTTCAACTTCCAGTTGATCTAACAACATTTAGGACCCCCCTAGGCACTTATCCTCTCAGCTGGCTCTGGTCTCAAGACACTTGCACATATTGTAGGGACTCTGCTGAAGTTTTTCAAAGCAGGGTCAGTAAAAAAAAAAAAAACAACCCAAAAAACAAAAAAAAAAAAAAAAAAAAAAAAAAAACCAAAAAACAAGGCTTTTCCTCTGAACATCCGGTGATCTGCCCAGACAGTGCTTACCACCC
>JAAGNO010001357.1:0-30371 GCA_033439905.1 Ceryle rudis | reverse complement strand
TCTGTTGTTGACATTCTCGCAGTTTCTGTCTTGTTCTAGCAGGCCTCAGCTTACTGTTCCTGCAAGCCTGCTCTGCCCTGACACGTCTCTGCTCGCCCCTCAGGCCTGATTATATTAGGGCAACCCCAGACATGCCAAGGCAATACTGAGTCTGGATGGACCACGTGTCCATTCTTCTCAAGATGCATTACAACACAGACACTGTCTGGTAAGCCCAGTGACTTTTATTTTTCTTTTTTTTCCAGACTATGAAAGTGCTCAGAAAGGTGTGGAAAGTATTTCCCAACCATTTTATAATGGTGAAGTTATCTCTGTTTCTATACAACAGGGAAAAGGCTTCAGGATGTTATTCAGCTCACCCAGATAAAATATTTTGTTTGGGATTGAAATAAAATGATTTTGATTTCTTGAAGCTACAAATAGACCTCAAATGAGGAAGTGAAGGAGGGTCTGTGGAACTTCCTGAAGCATCTGTTCTACTATTCAGCTGCATTTCAGAGGGAGAATATCACCAGAACCCAGAATGACCAGTGGGGATGTTGATTTCCTACTCTTTACCTCTATCCCATCTTCATCTTAAGACTCATAGAAGGAGAAAAGGAAACTCAGTACCACCAGAGCAAGCTACAAGTGATGATTTAGTCCAATGATAACATTGATTTCCATCAGTCTCTACAATATATGAACTATTCAGTCAGTATCTGGAAAGAATAAGATGGAGAACAGCTGAAAATGCAGTGAGTGAGACAAAATAAGCATCACCTTTATATTCTTCCCTTACAGAGAAGAAAAAAGTTCTTCCTGAGGTCCTGACTCTGAGGATTATCAATCAGTTCTCACACTTCAGAGCTTCAAGTACTTTTCCAAAAAGGTGAAAAAGGCAATGTTTTTATCCATAGAATCATAACTGAGCAGGTAAAAGGAGAGGGACTTTTTACTGTCTCTTCAAGTATTGGAGATGGTAGAAGCAGGGCACTGAGGAAAGTAGAAGCATCTGGCGATGTTCATTAAATGCTGTTGCTTCATGAGCCAAAATTTTGGAAAATGGATACAAAGAATACCATAGCATCAATAACTAGACCTAACATGCTTTCTCTAGGAAATTACATTATTTTTTGAGGGCAATAATAATGAAAATAATTTGAAAAAAGACAGGTTTATATGGACTCATGCTGTCAAAATCCCTATATAGCAAAACAGCATCATTGCATCTTTAAAGAATTGTGGAAAAAGGTATCAAAGGAATCAGATACTTGTCCATGTTCTGAGACCTCCTCAGGCCCCAGGTCAGGGATGAGTGAGATAGTGTGTGGAGAATGGCTGATGTGTCCCGAACACTGTGCCATACTCCTAAGGAAGTTTCCAACAAAACTTTAGGATCAGTCAGGCTGTATTCAAGGTTGTGAGAAGCAATTTTAACTGCATATGTTTACTGAGTTCCTATAAAACCCCAAATATAAAAAAAATCTGAAAGATTTAAAATAACTAATTTGTGTCATGCAAGGCATCTTAGGCAAAATAAAGAACAAACACTGGCATCAGTGTTCACGTATGTCATTTGCACATGCAGTTTTTACACAGTTAAGGCTTCTTTATTTCAAAATCCTAAGCAGTCCAATAGAAACTGTTTTCTCCCATAATTTTTTATTCCTTTGTAGAAACAATTTTTTTTCAAGATACTTAAATGATACGTTTATTTCCATGAAGAGACAAAGATAGAGAAAGAGAATCTTAATGATTTTCATATTCCTGAAAATGACTTTTATTCAATTGGTTTTGTTTTGCTGTCTGCTTATATTCTTCATATTAACACAACAAAATTCTTGAGTCATTCTCTCATACAGTGGTAAATATTTTGTTTGTCTGAGGAATGGACAATTTCCTATTTTCTTAATTATAACATATTTTTTTTTCCAAGGCAGAAACCCAGCCTTTTTTCTTTGTCTCTGTCATAAACATCCCTAGAGCTAATGAGCTTATTTTGTAAGAGGAGCCCAAACTATTCATACCCAAAGGAAATTGAATTTCCTGCGCATTTACAGAAATATATATGTACACACTTCTGACATTTATTAAAGGTCTAGGGGGAGTTTTTCTTGATGAACATCCACCTGTCTCCTATATTTCCCTCATATTCTTCTATAAATTGTTATGTACTAACTCATCTAAAAATACCAGAATAATGTAGCAATTATCTTATTTTCATCACACAACAGATGTTCCAAATGCTCAGCCCTCTCCTGCAGGGGTTGGATTTGGGAAAATTCATCTGTTGTAATGCAACTGCAGTTAGGCAGCAAAGATACAGTATAACTTCTGTAGGAAACAAATCTTCCTTCAATTTCTATACTTTCATTTTAATACAGCTCTTTGCAGGAGTTGTTTTATCACCATAAAAAAAGTCCATGTTCACCTTTTTAATTTGAAAGAACTGATGTGGAAAAAAAAAACCTTACTAAATTTTCAGACTTTATTTACCCTTCTGCCTTTTCTGTTGCTTACAGTGACTTTTGGTGCATAGCTCACTGCCTTATTTACCTTCTTTTCTAATTTCTTTATTTTCCATCTATGCCTTACATTTTTTTTTTTACACATTCTTACTCATTTGATCACATGCTCAGTCATCTTCTATCACTTATTCTTTCCTCTTTATATGCCTATTTATTAAAATTATTTATAGACTAGAATAGAATAGATTAGTTCAGTAGGAAGGGACCTACAATGACCATCTAGTCCAACTGCCTGACCAATTTAGGGCTGCCTAAATATTATACTGATACACAATAAAAATGTTGATATCCTTAGTGTCTTTTCTTTGTCTTGATTTTTACTGCTAGGGTCTATTCTTAGTCATTCCTGTCCCTGAGCCTACTAGCAGATTCTGGGGGTATCAGGCATTTCCCAGCACAGGGAAGCACAGAGGTAGAGAATACTTAAGTCAACAGACCATGCCTAAGTCCATGAGACCAGCTAGGCTGTAGCTGATGGTGTTGAGGAAGTTGGTCATTGTCCTGTGTGGCTGGTCTATCTTGTCTTTGAAAGATCCTGGTGACTGTGGGAGGTTCCTGATGACAGACACAAAGCCAAGTGTCATACCCATTTTCAAGAAGGGAAATGTATAGTATCTGGGGAACTATGGATTGGTGCCCTGGAAAATTATGGTGCAAATTTTCCTGAAGCTATTTCCAAGCACACAACTGACAAGAAAGTGACTGGAAACAGCCAGCATATATACACCAAGGGCACATCATGATTGATCACATTGAGTGTCTTCTAAGGTGAGATGACTGCTTGTGTGGGTAAGGGAAGGGCAGTGGATGTTGGTCATGTTAATTTTAAGAAGATTTTTGACACAATGTCTCATATTATTTTAACAACAGATTGGTAAAATACCAACTGGAGTATTGTGCCATGAGGAAAACTCACTAGACCACTGTCCTCAAAAAGTTACGACTTCATGAGTTGGTAGATGGTTATCTGTGGTATTCATGAGGGGCTGATACTGGGACTGATACTGTATTGCTTTTGTATTACAGAATGCAACCTCAGTAAATATAAAGGTAAATCGAGGTTGGGGAGCGTGGGTAATATGCTGGAAAGTAGGGCTGTTTTTCAGAAAGTCCTTTAGCAGCTGAGGGTCGAATGTCAGTGACATAAGCTAACAAACCCTCCAGAGCACAAGAGAGTATTTTACTCATTATGATGTTTTTAGATTCAGTAATTACCAATTTGATTTTTCTTCAGAACCTGTCCAAAACAAAATTCGGAGTTACCATTCTTGACATCCTCATGACCATTCTCCTCATAAAGAACCCACTTTATTTCTGCAAGTTATAGATTATGTCATCTGTTACTGCTTTCTTTGGTAACTTTGAAGCAACTGTCAAATTTCTAACACATTTAGCATAGAAGTAGAGGCCTCACAGATATTAAGTTCCCACAAAATTCATGAGAACAGGAACAGAAGTAGAAAGGTGATTAGCCCTACTATATGAAAAAAAAAAATCAGTTTCAGCTCAGCAGTGTTGCCAGGAACATAGAAGATAAAAAAGTACTTGGAAGAACAAGAGAGGTAAGTGTGAAAGCTAAGGTGTTGTCAGGTAAGGTTAGAGATGAGGTAGGAAGAGTTTGGGACATGACTAGAAAGGATATGGAATAAATCCATATGAAGTCGGTTTTAACTAGTTTTGCTCTTCATATCTTGGAGTCTGAAGTCTGAAAATTTGGAGCACAAAGTGAAGATAAGAATCCACACAACCAAAACTTACAAGATATGTAAGTAACTGTCAAAACAGAGGGTATTCCTCCCCTACTAACAATGAAAAAAAAAAGCAAACCAAAAGTTTGTCATGTGTCTGGGTATGCATCCTGACACTTGCTGGGTGCAATAAAATAAAACAAACTTGAAATATATGCTGACTGGAGTATTCCAACACTAGAAAACTTATTGGAATAAGAAACTGACATAAAAGTGGGGTCTCAGCATTATAAAATGTGTAAAATGAAAGTGACGATAGTTATAAAGTTAAAGTAGACTTGGAAAAGCATTAATGACCTGTGGATGAGCTAATATCACCTCTACAAACCTCTTCTAATGGAAGTCTTTGGAGTGAAGCATATTTGATATAACCATACTATTTCTCCTCTTACAAGAGTGAAATGATGATTCATGAAAGAAGAAGGGGCGCAATGTAAGGCTGATGCCTGGGTTTATGCTTTTTAAGAGATGTTACTCTTACAAATAGAAGCCTCCAAAAAGAAAAAAAAAATATTTAAGAGTTCTGAAACCACTTATTATTTTTTTTTCCAGCACACAGTAACATAGTTCTTTTCATCCTTGACTTGCATCATTTTCCCTTACATGTTCAAATTTGCTGTGAAGAAAACAAACTTTCCTGCTTATGGTCTACCAGGTAAGGCCTCTCAGCTATGAAAACTATTTGCAAATATCAGCCACTTCTTCTGATGCAAGGAAAGGACAGCTTGATTGAAAAAAAACCACAGAGGTCTTTCAGCTCTACCGATTCCAGTATCCATAGTCCCTACTAATTTAATTTTTGTTCATGAGGAGACACATCCATTGTTTTTCAACCAGCATTCTTGGTTTGGTGGGCAATTGCAGGGTTAAAGCTGCATCTGCAGCTTCATTCTGGCAAATGCCTACCCTTGCTATGCATCTGTAATGAAGCATGTTTATTACTCCACATTAGAATCTCTGCAGCTATCAAGATGGGAGTAGCAGATGTTTACAGAAGGGTCTGGGGACCAGTAAAATGATCAAGATGGAATTAGGGATTTTGAAGGAGGAAAGCAGAAGGGACAACCTCTATTCCTTAAAGTTTTGTTTCAAAATAAATGTCAAGGCCAATTCTTAATCAAATGCTGCAGGACTTGCCCCTCTAGCCCTGTGCCAAGATACTTAATATCACCTTAGCAGATGAGGTAAACACTGATTGTAATAACAAAATATTTGCAGAGAAACAACAGATTAGAATATGATCTGAGACAACATAATACTTGATTGTCTTTCATAAAAATGTTTCCAGCTTCCTCTGTCTCAAAACTTAACTTCTACTGGTTTTGATTAGTTCTGAAAACTAAAGTCTGAGGCAGTCTACGCAAAACAGTAGTAGATATTCAGATGACATAATGGACCACAGGATTTCATTTAAAGCTCCACTTCACTAGACTGGGGTAGGATTATCAATGTGTAAAATGTCAGGGGAAATTTCCTAACTTGTCATATTCTCACACATTCCTGAGCAAGCCTATCAGGAATACTTCTGTGCTGAATTCAAGCCCTGTCTGCATAGGGAAATTCACACTGGTGCAGTACACTTGTTATTGCTACCCAGTGAACCTAAACTGGTATACTTTAATCATGCTTACCTAAGGCTTTGAGTCTTGTTTAACTCCCTCAGAACAGTGTCAGAGCAGATTTCCTTAAAGGTAATAACAATAAAGGCCATCTTAAGCAGAATAAAATCACAATCAGGAAAAAAAAAAAAAAAAAAAAAAAAAAAAAAAAAAAAAAAAAAAAAAAAAAACACCAAAAAAAAAAAAAAAAAAGAAAAGAAAAACAAACAAACAAACCACCAAAAAAAACAAAACAAAATGAAAAAAAACCCCAAACCAAACCAAAATGAAACAAACAAAATCAGATCTTTACAATATTGAAGAATGCTCATAAATCTGCCTTTTTTTTTTTAATTGATCCATTTCTAATAGACCATGGCAACCTTAGTATCCTGAAGAGGGATATGTTGTCACTCTACAGTAAGTGCTCTAATTTTAGATGTACTGAATACTCTCTTAGCAGAGTACAGTGCCAAAGAAGAGTCAAGGATGAATATGGACAGCTCATATGATCTGTTCTATAATGAGACCTCCTAGTCACACACACAGGACAGGTACTATAGTAGGTATTGTGAACACAGTTGGATCTAGACGAGAGAGCTTTGAACTGTATGGACTTCTCCAATTCATTTCGCTTGCAGGCAATGGAAGCACTCACTTAGATGGGTGTCTTTCTAGTGCAGGCATAATTATGTCCTTGCTGCATCGGTAGATGTCTTTTTGGACTAAAATAGCTAACTCACTATCACTCTTCATTAAATACACTTGAAGGCATGAAGCATAGAATTTTTTTCTTTGACATGGCTAGATAAAGAAAACACCAGATGAGGTGAAAAGGGAGGTAAAACCAGATATATTTCCAATATCATTTCTCATCAAGATAATTAGAGCAACATAAATAAATCATATGTATATTTCCAGTGAATATAAAGTTGGGTGTTTTTTTAATTAAAATTTTTATTCTGAAGGAGAAAATAATAGAAATTCCCTAGGGGGAAAAAAAAAAAATATTGGAAAGGGATATTGTGGTGAAGAAGTACAATTCAATACTTGCTTGAAGTCTTATGTATAAGAGACCCATTAGGGAATGTCAGACAAGCAAGCCCTCAGTGGTAGATAAGATACATGACCTCTGGGCAATTTTAGTGGCAATCCTGAGTTCTAAATAATCCCTTCTAACTTCACTGTAAGGATAGTTGAACTAGTAGAACGGAACTGTAACATCACCAAATTTTGAGGAACAATGATCCACTATTGCCTATTTTTGCAATACAGGAGCCTGGGAAAGCTCAGGACCCTGGAAAAACTTGCAGGCCCTCGTGCATGGTACATCCTGACACTGTGCACCCACTGGAACCAAAACAATTTCCACATAACATCTGGAGATAGAGTCAGCAAGGCAGAATGGTTTGGCTTCCCCCACCTGTATCCATCACTTCTGAATATTCCAGACAGGGGGCCAGGGAGAGACTGCAGCCCCATGGGAAAGAGACATGTTGCTGACAAAATTAATGGCTACAGTGGAAAAGCACTAGCCTATTTCTGGCCAAAGACAATAATCTCACAACCTTATAAATGCTGATCCTAAGAGAGGCCCACTGGAGCATTCCAGCATCTCAGTGGGCTAAGTCTTGTATCTCCCCCTGAACAGGGATGCTTCTGAGGCTAGAGACCACCCACAGGTAAAGATGACAAGGAAGGATCGCTTTTTCTTTAATATTTTTGTTTAATATTTATCTATTTCCCATTAGAACAATGTTGATAACGATTTACACTTGGGCTTTGGGGGAAAAGCTAAGAAATAAGCTTATTCAGCTATTACAAAAGATGTATAAAAATATAAAATCCAATATATTAAAACATATTTCAAAAGAAAGTACAGACTCATTGAATTATAGACATTTTCAAAGAAGGAATGTAGGATGTATTTACCATACTTTCAAATTGTACAGCATAGTCTTTATATATTTCTTGAAATTCTCATAAAATTATATGAAACATAACTGTATAGTCCATGTCCTGTGAGCTAAAAAAAAAGTAGTAAAGGCTGTTACCTTAGGTGCAGGAACACAAGACATTCAATGTTCATCACTATGGTCATTGACATTTTAAGGAGAATGTATTTGTCCTGTCATAGCATTCTGAAAATGTCCCAAATACTGTCTCATATTCACTAATTAGACTATTTTTCTGGTTTGCAGTTACTGGGAAAAAAAAACCAAAAACCCAAACAAAAGTAAAAAAAAACCCAAACCAAACCCCACAAACAAAAAAACAACCAAACAAACAAACCAATCAAGAAAAAAAAAAAAAACCAAACCCACAAAAAAACCCCACCACAGCTCACCAAATATTAGCATATAGATACCACATTCTAGACACCAGCATATCTAGAAATACTGCTTCATACTGAAGCAGGTTTCTTCCAAAGCAGCTGGTATGCATTATCCTCCTGTCACAACACCTACAGACAGGGTATGTGTCCATAAAGATATTAAAACTGCTCTTAATGCTGTTTGGGAGGGTGAAGGTCCAGCATGCAATGCAAAACAAGCCTGATATTGAGATGTTTCCTTGCATATGCCTCTGCAAAGCACTGTAGATTTGAAGTTAGAAACTCCATAGCACAGAACAAAGTTTTCTCCATTCTAGTTTGTAATAGTTATAAGTGGAGATACTTGGCTAAAATAAGAGGAACAACAGGATATTTGGAAAGGAGAATCTTGGTGCTTGACCTCTGGTGCCAGAAATTCTGTAGCTTCCAGCTAGCTACTATTTTTTATCAAAAAATATGCTGCAAGAAAAAATCCACAGTGCATAGAACAAGTGTTAAGGCAAGGAGGATAAAATAACTGTCTGTGAGGTTCATCAGGAGAAAACCTTGCGGTGATTTTGAGAGCAGTGTGAGCTGTCTGTCCAAGTATGAACTTTTGTGACTCATTCATCAAGTAATGAACCATCCATCACATCATGTGATGAAGCTCCTTCTTCCCATCAACTCTGCACAAAGTGAAGAAGCCCTATAAAAAGTTTTGTTTCCTAATGCTTGTTTTTTTCTTTTCTAAGCTTTCTTTACTTTGAAACTGCCTACTAAGCAGCACAAGCATCTCCCGTGTTAAACATGATTATACTATTCATATAATGAACCTTCCAGAGGCTGCTGCTATAGAAATCATATATTTGGATTCAAAATTACTGCAATCAAATAGTACTGTAGTTTTAAATCTGACAGAAGATAGAAGCATTTTCCTCCTACTCTTCAAAAACAGAATTCACTACAGAAAAAAGCTATCTCAGTGAATCACCACAATGCTAAATGAACAGGATAAGTAAGATTTGGGAAATAACACACAATTTCCCTTCAAAAGCCAATTGCAAAAGTTGCTTTCTGTGATGGATGATATCTGTTTTGCTCACAGTTAATAATTTCTGCTAAAGAGCATGTCTGGGCAGAAGGGCACTCTTGTTTTCCTTGTTCTGCCTGCTAACCTCTGCAGACAGCATGAATCCTCTGGGGAGTCTCAGGGAGAGGGGAAATGTCTCTTCAGAGCATATCTGAGATTGCTCAGGTGGGTGACTTTCCTGACATACAGGGTAGCAAGTAGCAACTGAAACAGGGCATAAGAGAGTATAAGAATATATGAAAGATTCTGGAAAACAGTGAAACAGAAAAGTAGACAAATGTCAGAAGTGAAAGAATGAAAAAAGAACTGTTAGAGATGCAGAAAAGTTGTGTGACACTTGCTGAAACTCAGAAAAATTGCTGAACTGAATGTAGGACTAGTAAAAAAGACCATCCTATCATGAATGCAGTGAGTAGGATGAATAGTTATTCTCAACTCATTTTACTGTTACTCTTCCCATCAATTGATCTAAGTCTCTCTGTTTAGAAGAGTGAAATCCTTCTAGTTCAGTATAATAAATCTTTAGCTCTGGAGATGCAGTGTTTGTGGTGCGTTCAATTTCTGGAAATGTGTATGAAAATTTTCTTCACAATTCTGGCACACTTCATACACTACAACCATAAACTTCAATGGAGATCTATCCCTCATATGTTTAGAAGATTAAATTATAAGATTATAAAAATCACTTCTTACTCAATGAAAAAGTAGATATATATGTTAATCTTGCTGTTCTCGCATAAGTGCACGAGGAATAACCTCCCTGTCCGCTAGAGAAGACAAGTATCCAATTCATTGCTTACACTTCATTATGAAAACAAGAAGGGCCTCAGACCATAATTTGTAGCAGGTGACTTTAATACTGTGGCTTTTTATTAATCTCAAAGTTAATAATTTTTTAATGTGCATCAAAATGTAAGAAAAACGTGGTTTCTCTAGTCTGCTATAGTCCTAGCCAGGAGAATTTCTTGTAACAGCATCTCATAGGTTCCCAACACAAGACTCCAATTCACCTTGAGAAATAGGAATGGTAGAAATCTTGTATGTGGTATTGTTTGCCAGACTTTCACTGCTAGCAAGAACAGAAAGCCAGACAGTGACACAACATATAGAAAGGTATTTCTGTATAATTCTTTCCCTATTATTTACCATTCGGGATGCAAAATGCAGAAGACTCACTCAGGAATGAAAAAAACAAGTGCCATGCTATTTTAGTTCGAGTTACATTCAATGTTTCAGAGGTACTTTTCAGTTCATGGAGTCAATTACATTAAATACATGCTGGCAAAGTGAATTGAAAATAGTTTTATTTCTTACCATTGCAGCTCACCATATGAGCTCTAAAGGGCTGGTTTTCCACCCCCTGTGCTTCAGCTAAGATAATGACTGTGGGATCAGCTTTGTATAAATACAAATCAAGAAAGTGCTTGAATGAGGCAGGTGAAAGATGGGTGACAGATGTCTGAGATGAAATTGGTGGCACAAATGGCTTTGAAATCCTAACCTCTACTTTTTGTTTCCATGCCTTATTCACTAGACCAGACTTTTAAGTTCCCTGTTAGTGACCTATAACAGAAAGTAGCCAAGAAGAGCTGTTTGTTTCTGAGGAGCTGAAAAACCATGTATTTTTATCTAATTTGGCTTTCCAGAGAATTGTGAGAATTGTGAGTCTTCAGCAACTGTTAACATCTTAAGAAGAAAAGAAAAAAAAAAAACACCAAAAAAACCCCACAACAACAGAAAATAAACAAATAAAATATTACTACTACCACTAATAATAAACATAATAACAAAAAACACAAAAAATCCAAAACTGTATTACTGGTGCCCACATGAAACAGCAACAGTGAATAGTAGTCAGTGGAATGTACATTCACCTTAAAAGTTTCCCTTTCTCCCTCTGCTTGCTTATGTCTGCCCTTAACATCTCCCTCATTTTGTCAAAACAGCTGTTAGAAGGGTTTATCTCTAATCCAGACCACTGAACTGATTTTGGTGAAAAAACAAATTCTGAAGACCAAAAGGGTCAAGGAGAGTTAACATTACCATGGTATGCTTACAGTAATGTTAATGTTCTCTAGGTATCTGGCCTCTGCCAAAAAAAGGGTAGAGGGGAGTAGTGGTGAAAATTTCTTCAGTCAGTGTTACTGCTGAGGCCCATGGCTCATCAAACTGCACCTGGAGACAAGAGTCCTGGGATACTTGTGGTGCACTTTATGAAGTCTTGAACCAGAGCGACACTGCTGAAATTCAGTATAGTTCACAGTATGATCATGTAACACACCTGTTCATCCTGTCTTATAGTGACTGATGGAACAAATCAGAGAGAATGAAATGGAGGATTGTATGCCAAAACATGTAGACTAATTTCGATTTTGTGGGAGGAGAGAATGCTTCATTTCCTCATTCCATCTTAAACAACCCTCAGCTAAGTATCTTGACAGTTTTAAGAGCTACTTCAGACTGATTCCCGATTTCTTTTCAGCCAAACATCTGCACTAATAAAAGCCCCTACGTATACTGTAATGCTGTGTAACTGTGATTAACAGAGTGATTGTTTTGTTTCTGTACAGAATAAAAATATCAGTACAAAGGGTCTTTTGGTCTTTTTATGTCAACATATTCATGCAGGGGTAGACTAAAACACTTATTAGTATCACAATTCTGTTGAGCTTTCTGGCAGCAAACCCAAAGGCCTCAGGATCCCACAACAACTTGTTACACAAGTGAAGTTTCCTCATCTCCTCTCAACTACTTTTTCTGACCTCTTGATTTACAAAGACCTACTTTAGAGTGGTTTTCTTTGCCCCTCTGTATATTCCAATTTAAAACAAAGTTTGGTGTAACTGATCTTGGCTACTTGCCTTGTGTCCTTTGTCCTCCTGCAGGTAAATCAGGCTTCAGGCAGACTCTGCCAGCTGTTCCACGTGCAAAGGTGAATAAAGTGACATTTTACCTGCCTTGAAGGGCGTTATGAGCAGTTAATGGTTCAAAATCCCATGCATGGAAGGCATAGTATACATGTAAATTATTGGTCTATTTGCAGCAACAGAATGGTAAATGGCAATCAGCAATAAGGAAGCTGCTGCATAGATGTCTAATTGCTTGTATGCAGCAGCTGTTGTAGTTGAAATTGTGACAAGAATTTGGCATTAATATAATCTTTCCAATAACTGGACACACAAATGAAACATAAATGAGGAGTTCCTTCTGGCAGGACAAAATGAAACAAAACCCGTGATTAAATAACACACCAAACAAAAGTACCACATGTACAGCACCATAAAAAAAGCACGTTTGTGATATTAGCATCCTAAAAGATTAGATGTTTCTCCTTCCTATCTTATGATATTCAATTTTTGCCAGAAATGTAACACTGAGGAATATCTTCTCATTCAGAAGGGCAGAAAAGAGCTCTGAATATCAGAAGAACTCTATCTTCTGGGACTGTTCTCAGAAGAGCCTGAGTCAAGTGCCAGTTATGTAGGTTCACCTAACCTCACACAGCTGAAAGGAGAGGTGATCAATAACTCTGCTACAAAATGCACTTTTTAGCTAACTTTCAGAATACTTTTATTTTCATTATTTATTTTCCTGACAACATTGCTGTGATGAGGCTTCAAGTTATTCTGAATATAAATTCTGAAAGTAGTGACTGA
Source organism: Ceryle rudis (assembly GCA_033439905.1). Lineage (NCBI taxonomy): Eukaryota > Metazoa > Chordata > Aves > Coraciiformes > Cerylidae > Ceryle > Ceryle rudis. Next base: position 17,455 of record JAAGNO010001357.1, on the reverse strand, counting down.
ATTAGAAGTAGGATTAACTGTACACACTGTTAATAAATATATATTATCTGATTTTCAGATTGTGCTTCTAAATGAATACTTTACTATGACTTCATCATAATTGGGACTGTATTTTTTTTAACACAGAAGGAAAGAGGAATTCAATAAAATGCAAATAAAGTACGAGTGGAATTGAATGAACTGGATCTTCCTTCCACAGATACCACCTTAATTGCATTTAATTCATAAAAATATTAAATATTATTTGTCATGGATTTCATTAAAAATGTTTGTGATATTGACTTGTAATTTGACTTTGGTGCTTGATTTACCTTATTGTAAAGTTTTGCTTTATTTTCAAACCAAATGTATCAATGCCATAAAGTGTATCTTATATGCTAAAAGCAAACACAAACCATAATCTCCCCAAACCATAAATTCTGTGAATACATCGTTTAACAGTAGCTTCAATGTAACTTTATTTCTCATTTCCTAGGAAGTAATATCCACTATCTCACCATTTTCTGTGCAAATGTTTTATTTGTACCTATACAGAAAACTACCTTTGCCATTTCCTGTAGTAGGAGGATATGTAGTCACTGACTCTCTGTGTAGCCTAAGCCAAGAACTCAATGATGGTAACAAAATCAATCTACTGGCTATCAGTACTGCTGCTACACCTAGATACAGAGCAGTCCTGATTTGTCCAGATTCCTCTCCAAAGTGCTGTGTCTGCCATCTATTTTCTCATGACAATACAAATCTTACTGCAGCAAATATATTTTTGATTACCTGGCCTGTTTGCCTGCCAGTGGGTAATTAGTACTGTTAACACCTAATCAACTGTTCTTTAAATGCAGAATGTAAACTATGTCCTTGCCTTTGTTCTTTTCACTCTGAACACTGGTAAAAACAATAAGTTTTTCAATAAAGTTACCCATAACTCAAGCTCTTGAAATATCAGTACTCAGAGATTAAAAAGAAGCTGTATTGCAAAAACTTACAACTTGCCGTACCTACCTAGAGAATGAAACACTTTAGTACTATATTTAAAACATCTCTGAACTGTTTTTTTAAGACCTGTGTGAGAACATTTTTGTTTTCATAAATATTTTAATTGTTGTTTAAGACTCCTTATAAAGCCAAATTATTTCAACTCAGAAAACTCAGGGGCCATTCAGCTTTTACCAGGAGGCTGAATTCCTCTGACATCATGCAGTTAACTTTTAGTTTATTCTGCTGTCAATGGGCTGTTCTCAATTATTTGACAGGATTTCGGTGAGGTCCTAATTGACAGATGAGCCATTCTTGCACCTTTTCTAGAGCAAAGCTCAGTGCTACACAAAGCCCCAGTCACAAAGTCAGCAGTAGCTGACAGCAAAAGCTTTACTGGGGAAGCATACCACAGACTCCATACTGGGCTCCACTAGTACTTTCAAAGTAGCTCATCGGCAGGCTTAAAAAGCAGCTATAAACTGTCTGCTCAGTTTGCAGCAACACCGGACAGTTTTTTCACTTGGGAAAAAAAAGAGTTTTTTCCCTTGTGCTTTAAGAAGTTTCTTCTGCAGTCCTGATAAAAAAATTGATAGATGAAACTGTTCTATTCCTCCCCCGACCCCTGCAAGGTAGAAAGACAATATCCCTACAATAAGGACTCATAGGTGGGATGTGTAAGACCCCAAGGGTAGATCATGTTCTGAAGTGGTCCCACATTTCAACTGAGTCACTTATCTATTGATCAATCAGAAGTAGCTCATTCTCAATATCTCCTGCTAGAAAAATGAAATAATGAAAATAATCTCTATCATGTGAGAAATTCTGTGGCAGAACTTAGGACTTCAACAACCACAAGGACTAACAAATCTTTATGCCTAACAGATGTTCATTCACCTCCATCAATTTCAGTCTGCACATTGGAACAAATCTGTTCTTATAGAGATTGTTTCTTCTTTTTATTTTTTTTTTCCTTTTCTTTATTTTTTTTTCTTACTTTCTTTTGAATTTTTGGTTTGTTTGTTTGTTTTTGGCTTTAAGAGATCTTGACTATTTCCAAAGAAGAAAATTCCAGAGGAATTCTAGGGGACTTTTCATCATCAAGCATCCAGACAGTTACTGCTGGGAGCCTGAGATCAGATCTCTGTCTGAACTCCTGTTTTGCAGAGGACTTTGACAGCTTTTCACAGTAAGATGCACTTTACCTCATGTTCAAAACCTTACCAAGAGCTTCAGAACTAGTATCTCATAAGGTCAGCCACCAGCAGCAGGGTAAATGTTATTATGCCTGACTGTAGGAGATGATAGTAAGAGCTACAAATGAATAGCAGCAGAGTCCATATTTATTTGCTTTATATAATACAAATACTTCAGTTAGCATTTTAGACACCACAGGCTGCTTCAAAAAATAGACAGGTGTACATTTCTGTTTTCCTTCATTATGTATGTTAAGTGTTTACAGTGAAAAGGGTTTTAATTAAGGTTAGGTATCTAAAATAAGAAATCTAATTCCCATATCTCACTGCTCCTCTGCACAATGTTGTGAGGTAAAAGATACTTTTACTTCCCTATCTTTATAGAAGTAATAAGTAGGCTTCAAAATATTAGAAAAATCAGAACAATTCAAACACTGCAGACTCCCACAGCTTAAACAAAACTCTTAGTATGTCATTGACCAAAACATCAGTCTGAATCTTTTTGGAACCTTAGATAATATAATTTTCAGTGAACTCATTATTTTTATTGTCAGATACACAATTAGGAGAGGTATCGGTGCTTTACTATTTTGAGACCTGAAAGAAACAAAAAAATTTAAAAGATTAATTTCTCTATGCATGTATAAAAGATTATCAAGTTAAGTTTCAATTAGTATATTACAAGAGAAACATATAAAAAAAAAAGAAATAGTCCACTTAAAAGTTGGGGGATTTTAAATATTTTTCAAACTTTTAATTTCTTGTAGGTTTCATCTGACATGGGCTGTGAAGCTTCCATATGCTGGGCTCCCATTATGGTTTTCCCTCTCTGCACAGATGCAAAATAAATAACTTGATATTTCTGGGGTGTCATGAAACAAGGCACTCTGCCAAATCTACATGAGAATTGATGGGAACTACTGGAGTACAAAATGTGTTTCCATATCCTCAGTGTTGCCTATCCAAACCATACTTGACAGATTTATTGTATGCACGTGTCAGCTAACATGTTTGGGTGTCTTACAGGAACCATAAGTTTTTTCAGACTTGAAATTATTGAATCTAAATCCAGCCTGATAGTGGTTGTTCCACAATAGGTTTAGCTTTACATCCTTTGTAGGAACACATTTGAAGCTGGAGATGTACCACTGTTTGAGAGTTCCTGATTTCCAAACCTGAGAAAAAAATGAAAGCATAAATGTAAGACTGCAAAAGAAGGGCTCCTCTTGGCTAGATTCACAAGAACAACTGTAAAAAACTTCCAAGGCCGTCCATTTGTTCCTTGTATTCCTTGTATATTTTTTTCATTGTTATTTATCAATACTGTTGATCTTTTTCTTACTTATTTTGTACTGATGTTGTATTAAAACTTCCTTATATGAAGCCAAGTGGTTTTGTACCTTTTCTATTTTTTGTCCTTCCCCAGGTATGTGTGTGTGAAGCAGCCACATGGCTTGCTCTAAAGTATAGCAGTTCTGCAAGCACATACAATAATGTGGTTTTGCTAATGATAGTATTTGGCCATATTACTCTTAAATAGGATCTGGCTTAATGTCAGTACTCAGTTACTGAAAGAGAAATGGTTAACAAACTTTGTAAACCACTGATGGACAAGGAAATAAGCCCTTACTCCGCCCACCCTTTTTTGTTTTGGTTTGGTTTGGTTTGGTTTGGTTTTTGTCGGGGGTTTTTTTGGGTTTTTTTTGGTTGGTTGGTTTTTTCAGTTAGGATTAAAAATTCATCCAGAATTCAGTGTCTGATGCCCATTAATAAGGGAGACTCTATTAGCAGCCTCCTTATCACAACTATATTTACTTCAGGCAGAATTGCAAATTCTTTTAAGATGAAGAAAGTGGCATGTCAAAGTTCAACTTCTTGGCTTTTTAATTTTGCTGTAGGGAAGAAATGATATGTGCCAGACTTACTAGGCTTGACTGTTTCCCTCAGTCAGTGTGCTGGGCTGGTTTTGCTGGTGTGTTCATCAGTGTTTATAGTCCTGCTACTGATAGTAGTTCTATAAGAACTACTATCAGTAGCAGGACTAATGAAGCCTGACATGGTTTCTGACATTTACAGTTTCAAGGATTCTCCTACATTTACAACATCTCTTCTCTCTAGAATCTCTATTGTGTATCACAAAACACCCTGATGTTGCAGCATTACTCTTCAATGGGAGGGAAGGGATTAGTTCCAGGGTGGGGAGACCTTAGTACTGATAGAGTTCTCACTTGTACTCAGGCATTCCCTTTGATAAAGGATTTTCTAACCCAGTTTATTAATTTTTCAGATTTTGGTAAAAGTTATCATTTCAGTTCTCTGACAGCTGGCATGAAAGTCATTCTGAGGCAGGGAAATACTCATAAACATGTATCACATACAAGGAAAGCAGTCTCCACTAGTGTTGCTTTCTTAGGAAGCCAGGGTAAGAGGACTCTGAGTTCTTGTTTCCCTTATTTTGCTACAAAAGCTGTAAATTGTCTCAAGTTCTACCTTCCTTCTTGCTCTTCTGTGCCCAGGTAGGTTTTGAGGGGAGTAATGAATACCCCAGGCAGGTCATGACTTTTCTTGAAACTACTGAAACCATCTGTGTGATATGTGAGCAGGTTACCTGGAGACACACACATGATTTTGAGTAAGCATCTAACTGTAAATTGCTTTCTCGGTGGAGAACAAATCATCTTGGTTCTGAAGAATCTTCCAAAGCATCTTGGTTTTGTTATTCGCTCTGACAGTTCCAGCTTCTCTGTGTAACATAGTTGTTCATTTTCTTACATCACTGAATCTGTAGTGATGTCTCTCAGAATCAGGAAAAGGCTCATTGAAACATCCCTCTCTGTTTTGATTAACATTCATTATCTCATTTTTAATAAAAACATTGACAACAAAAAAAAAGACAAAAAAAAAAAAAGGGACACCCCCCTAAGCCTTTATTGCTTCTTCTTCTTTCACCATGTTTCTCTTTTTCTTACTTTCTCTCTTTTTTTTTTTTTTTTTTTTCCCTTCTGTTTTTAGTATTCTCATTCAGCTTAAAGTTTAGAGGTTTTTACATCTTGCTTCACTGGAATGGCTTTCATTAGCTAGCAGTGACAAAGCATCTAATGGAATACACAAATACTACCATTCTAGATTATTTTTCAAACCTTTCCCTACCAGTAAATTCAATTTTTTAAAAATATATACTGTTTTCTCTTGTGTATTTTCTTTTAAGGTTTTATCCAAAGCTTTTCTGGATCTGAAGAAAAGCATACTGAATCCTCCAAATCTCTGAGTCAAAGATTTTTGCGCTGTTAAATGGACCAAGTAATATTCCAGTAACTCATTAAGACAAATTAATGTTAAATGTCAGAGCTAACAATCTAATATCTAATTTCATTTTTGTGTTTTTCAAGGGGAAAAGCAACTGTATGGATTCTTCTGAAGCTCATTTCCATACACACTGTTATATTGCCAAATACTGTTTTTCAGCTGAATAATAAAATAGAACACATAGACACTTTTGTCAAGTGTCTAGCTTAATTGCAAATTTAACTAGAAATTTGGCAGTGCGTACACATTTAACAACATCTCATCTGTGAGACAGTCTCAGACACAGAGAAATGAGGAAACACTCATCAATTTTTCAAGCAAATGTTCAGATCTTGCTGTTGCTAGTATGCCAGATCTCAGCTGTCTTTTTTTGTCCACTATCCAGATATCTTATTATGCAAAACACAGATTGTAATACCATTGTGTAGAACATTGGCTTACACTGTAAGTCCCATTCATTTCACCAGAAACTTTATAAGTGAGTTACTATTTAATATAAATTAATTAAACACTAAACTTCTTTAACCTCAAGATCTCATCTTCTCTAAGAAATAAAAAATGCAATAAAAAGTGTTTCATCAACCATTCTAAGAAATGTATATCTGACTAGCTGCATTTCTCTAACATCTTCTGGCTCTAAATTACAAACAAATCACACCAAAACATCTCCAACCAATTTTAAAACAAAAAGTTCCAATATAGAACTGGAAATTCCAATACATTTGGAAATAGTTTTGGAAGTACTTCTGGGACTAACTTGCTTTAAATGTTGGAATTAATCAAGAGTTTTCTGCAGACAGAGCAATCCATTTAAATCCCTATTTCTTTGGGGCTTTTCTTTGTATCCTATTCTTGTGTTCTAAACTTTTTAAAAAATTTTATTTCATATAAGAAGTTATCTGGATTAATTTCAGCAATTATCCTTAGTTCTTTAAATGATTGCTTTTACAACAGAAGACAAGATAATTTCACATCCTCCGCTTACTTTCTTTTCAGAAGTTTCTCAGTCTTCCCTTGGTGGAGAGCATTGCAGACAGCTTTTCTAAAGAACTGGAACTTAACCTCTTCCTAAAGACAGTACATCCCAAAAGAAATGTTGTAAAATACAATCTTAAGTTTTATTGTAGCAGAGTATAGTAAAAACATTAGATTGGGGAATATGAGATTTACACCACGGTACCTCTTCCAGAGGCAGAATAAGAAAACTGGGGTTTGAAACACTAAGCTATTTGGTCAATTAACATTTTTGGCAATACTCTTCTGCATCTGCATAAAAACTCTACTTTTCATTCCATCAAATAAGTAGTCAAGAGCAAGAATATATGTCTCATTTGAATTTAAAATGCAGGCACTATTTCTCAATGCTCCTTAAACAGTTTTGCCTCATAACAAAGGATGTTGTGAAGTACAAGAATATAAATGTATCCTGATATAGGCTAACTGCACGCATGAGGAAAATGGGTAAATTGCCATCTCTTAAAGGTTGTGTGTGTGTGAGTGGGTGCGTAATCTATTCAGACTAAGGCCTTTAACATGGAAATAAACTTTACAAGGTTTATTTTCTGATGTGTTAATAAAGCACTTCTTACTGATCTTGTCTATGATGTTGCATTTTTTAATGAATATCTAACAGATACTCCATATCCACCTTTCACACTAGAGAGTCCTATTTTTACAATGAATTCACATGCACGTTACCAATAACACCTTGATTCTCTAGCTTAATCCACTCTGAAGCCAGCATTATTATGAATGGATTCTTGTTTTTTAACTCCTCTGCCACACTACAACGTGCTGCTGTGCTGCAGGTTCAAAGTGCCTTGCAGAGGCCTGCTCTTTCACTGTTGTCTTCATTTAGTATTTGTACAGTAGTAGCACCAGACTGCTGACAAGACCTGTACCTGGAGAAGGAAGACTCTTTTCCCAAAGAGTTTACAAAAAAAAAATGAAAGGCAACAGCAGAGTAAATTACCTATGAGAATATAACAGTTGCGAACAGCATAAAGAAAAGTTAGAAGTCACATTTGCTTCTGAAATACTTTTTGTGTTGTGTGAGCATTGTGTCAATAGAAGGGTGTACTAGTAAGAAAATGGAGAAGCAGTGAAGCTGACTCACAGACACCTGTATCTGACAGGGTGGGGTTGTCTACAGGGTGGTATGTAGGAAAGTGCAACAGTGTTGTAGAAAAAAAATTTTTAGAAATGTTATGGATTGTGTCAAAGACACTGTTAATGCAACACAGCTGATGATTATTGTGCCTGCTCTCGAGGGTCAGAATAAGTTACAGTCATTTGTCTTGTTTAGCTGTTTGCATGGCATCTCCTTCTTAACTTACGGAATTACATCCTATGGCATTGAAACACACCATAAGAACATACATTAAGGGAAGTATTGTTTGCTGACTAGGAAGTTTTTGAGTGGTTGTTAAATAGTTGCTCAACTTTAAAGCTGACCTTGTTTTGAATGGGGATTTGGAACAGAGGTATCTCTTCCAAGTTAAATTGTTTTATGAAATGACAGGAGAAGACAACTGTTCTGCCAAACCTGCATTTGCAAGAGTATTTTGCCAACATTTACCAAATAAGTCAGGAATTTGATAGTTTAGTTAAACATTTTCCAGAACTCTGTTCTGAATAAGCAGAGACTACATCTCTGTAGCTGTACATAAGATAGAAGAGGACTATCATATGTTGTCTCTTCATCAGAACAGTTCTTTCTTAAAACTAGGCCCCTTTACAGGGCAATAACTTAGCAAATATAGGGTACAGAATCCTTGTACAAGTGGACTGAGAATGTATCTACACAAATAAATATGGATAAGAAGATTTTTCAGACGTGGTCCTGGTATAAACAGATTAAAGTATGATTTTCTTTCATTTCAGTTTACAACTGTATTTTTCGATTATAACTTTTATACTCAGCTGTCCAAAAAAGGCTAAAATGCCAGACACTTTTGAAGTCATTCAGCACATTCTAGCTTCTGCTTCAACCTGTGATAAAACCAACCTTTAAGGGACATACAGGATATCAGCAGATCAACATTATGTGTAAAAACACAGAAAACTAAGACCTTAAAATATTGTATTCAGAGAGATGGTATGGCATGGTGAGAATAACAACTCATTCACAGGACAAAAGTTGCTAGAGGCTTCTGATTAAACAAAATAATGATATAAACACAAAATCAAGAGAAACTGCCAATGCAGATTGTGAATCAAAGTGTTGATATTTGTAATGTTATCAACAGCAGCTACCACTTTCAGGGTGCTACAGTGAAAATATATCAATGGAATATACTGCAGACAACTTGAACTCCTGCTCACATTTAAGATGATGGGACACAAACCAATTCAGATTCAGAATATAAGGCACTTATACTAACATACCTTGCCTCTCAGCAAGATTGCCTTAGATTTAATGGCACACTGTATTGTTTTTGAATCTCACTCAGTTTGTTCAGATATTTTTGTAATACAGCATTTGTACATATTCTTAATATCTTTCTTCTAAGTAAGCTGCAAAGCAAAACAAAGAATAGTGTTAGCAAGGAGAGGGCTATGCTAAAACAACCAAAAGAGAAGAAAAAGCTAAGGAATCTAACATTCTTGCTAAGTGATGACAAATATCAGACATAACACAGGAAAGTCTCTAATGGGATTACACTGGGATTCCATTCGAAGTAGAGGACAGCAGCAGATGGTACAGAAGAAAGTGGGCGGGTAGGCACTATAAGTAAGCAGGTAGAGGAAAACGTCCACAAAGAGAGCTTCCCTCAATTGCTAATGGTAAACTCTCAGCTTACAAGGCCTGTGTGGATCTTTTGTTAATATTTGGAAATTCATTAAAATTTTTATTGTATCTGGTAAAAACGAACATCTCTGGAAGTGATTCCTGTTATCCACTCAGACAGGGAGAGGCAGGAAGGATCTTCCCCTGGGATGTAAAACCGTGCTCCCACCCCTGGATTGTGGCACAGACCTGTGGCAAGAGATAAGCAGTGCATATCTCTTCTATGTGCTTATGCTCCTGCATAATAACCCTTTTCCTCTTCTCATCAATTTGTCAGTTCTACAGTATTTCTGTCGTATACAGAGTAGGCCAGTCATGGTCTGGGAAGACAGCTAGTGATTGTACTTTGGGAGAGAAGATATTTTGTTGATTAAGGTGAGGGCTGCAACCAGGTGGAAAGATAACACAAAAAGAATGGTAAAAAAAATGGAGGACGTGGTATTATTGGAATGACTGCTTCATGCTAGTCACAGTATAGAAGGCCATTAAATTCCACTTGTCCTAGTTGCAGTTTAGGGGTACCAAAAGTGTACCACAACATCACAGTTTGTTGTGCTGAATTGCACAGTGAGTTTTGAAGGTGACCCAATGTTCGTTAACTTATGCACACAGGATCTTCATAAAATATGCATATATCATTGCCCACCAAAGCTATTCTTTTTCAGAGGATATAGTGATTGTGATGTACTAAATAGTCACAATCTGTGGCATTGGCAGGTGGCACTCTCATCTGCAATATTACTGGCAGCAATGTGAACACATCCTCAGTTTCTCTGCTATAGAAAGTGTGGAATGCGCTTCAAGGAGAAATGATGTTTCTGTTGCAATGCCTGTTGAGTATCTTATATTGGGATCTGGTGTTACATAGCTCCTTTCTTCCCAAGCATGATCCCATACATCTCTCTCCTGTCTTGACCTAAGGCCCCCTTGACACATATTTTGCTAAAGCAGAAGCCTGTTGCACCCGAAGCAAGTGGTAATCAATACTTCCTTGCCACAAATCCAGACAGGCACACTGAAATAGTGTAACTGGAAATAGCATATTAGTGTTTTGCAACACTGTAGAACCACTAATAACACTTTCTAACAATGATAAGCTATATATAAGTAATATAATATAGAAATAACAGCCATTGCTGCAAAGGAGCAAATGAAAACTTCTGGTATAGTTGCACAAGCAATGTAAAGGATAATATGGGCAAAGAGTACCTGGGATTGTAGAACAGGCCTGGGAAATGTCTCACACCAAAACAAGCTTGCTGAGCATGTAGAAGAGGAATCTGATGGAACCAGAATAAACTTTCAGTATGAGTAAGAGATAGGCTTGGTGAAATTAGAGCAAGTCCTCATCCTGAAAATATGTCAGAAGCAGATGAGCTCACCCCCTTTTCTTTTAAGGAGGGAGTGGAACATAAAATGCCAACAATAAATGAAAGAACAAAATGGGGAAGAAGGAAGGCACTCCATTTTATTTCCAGCTTTCCTCATCAAAGATCTCTTAGGACTTGTCACCTTGGGACCTTGGTGCTTAAGACAATTAAGGACAACAGACATCACTGATAACTAAACTGCATCTGTTCCTCTCCTCTGTGTGCTTATTCAGACTGGATTTGTTGCTACCTCTGGCCATGTGAAGTTCATAGGACTTCATATTGGACCTTGTAAGTATAAAACCTGCTCAGTAAGTATTTTTTACATTTCTCATACCACCTAGGGAGACCACATTTAAGACAAAAATATTTAAGAGAAAAAAATAAGTGGGAAATAACATGCTTGTGTGATTTTATACATTCTGTAAATAAGTGTAAACATAATTAGGTACGGTTGTTCTTTTTCTGACTAAGCAGGAAGCATGATCAGTATGTATGTGTGAATGCTATGACTATGATTTTACTGCCATGTGAAAGATTGGAAACATTCATAATTTATGTTGTGTTATGTTTTAAGCTGTTGTATGAAACCTTGATTAATTTAAATCAGTAAATGCCACCCAAGAATTATCTTCTGATACTAATTTCATAAATTGGAGCCATAAGTCAAACTCTAAAATACTCTAATCTATTGTAAGGTATTTTCTTATTTCAGTGAAAAAGAGAATCACCATGTTTCTATCAGAAACATGACAATGATTTATTTTGAATTAACTATTTACAGTTCTGGGTTTGAAAAAGTGATCATGACTGACATTAGTAGAGAAGAGAATATATTCCTCCAGCACTTGTTAACAGTCATCACCATGGTACTTTAACAACTCTGGAAAAGACTTTCAATTCTATTTTATTTTTCAGTTTTGCTTTTGAAATCTGTCAAAGGTTTGGCTTCATCTCAACTGCCAGATCAGAAAACACTTTTCAGGAGTTTCCAGTGAAAGAGCTCAACTTGTCTTTCCGGCTGCAGTGTGATGAGTAAAACTTAATCTGAAATTTGTGCTTCGTTATTATGCTGCAATAGAAAGACCCTAAGATTAAAAAGGTATTCCATGCTTACCTGGTTTAGGTTATTATTTCAAAACAAATATAATATAGCATAGTAAGTGTGAAATTTTGGAATCTTCCCTGCTTCTCTCAGTTTAAAAATTTTGAGAGAGTTTTCTCACTCCTGCCTTCTTACTCATTCTGTGTTGTACAGTATATACCAACAGGGCGTTCTCCTATTCCATCTCATTTTTTTCTACATCACTGCATCCAAGTCCCTCCATAAAATTGCAATTATAAGAAAATGTATAGATTTATACATGAAAACAGCACATAATGAGTCTAATTGCATCTTAGCTCTTCCTACTGTGTTGGAAATGGCTTCACTACACTAGCCCAAACATAATACTATGCATTTGGAAGATGCACTGTGAGGAGTTTTAGAAAAATTACGAGGAAAAATACTGATAAAAAACTGATTAAAAAAAATACTGGTTAAACAGGACAGAGAGCAATGTGATCACTCAGAATATCTCTGAACTCTTAGTTCCTCAGTTGGAGTGAAGAAAATGTGTTTGTCCTAAGTTTCCGTCTTATGAAGAAGCACAGAGGCATTTGCAAGACATTACCTTCAGAGAAATGAACCAAGAGATACCGATGAAAGAATAGGTGAGCTTATACTTGTGGTGTCAATACCACAGGTTTGAAAGCATTAAATGGAAGTGGAAAATTATGAATTTCAGTGGCTGTTATGTCACTGATTTCAGGTTTCAACAATCATCCCTTAAGCAATTGGCTAGTTCAGACAGAAGGCAGTTTTAATGTTTCCCCACTAGAGCACCAACTGCTGCCTACTCTGTGATCCATTTGCAGTTAAAGCAGACATCCTCACTTTTTTTTTAGTCTCACTCCACAAATCAGCTACAAAGACTGTATGTGTTGTTTTTGATGAAATATGCATTTATTGAAGACACATCTTTTCAGAACTTAAAAAATGCATTACAGTACTATTCTTTGCCTTTTTGCTCCATATTTAAGAATATTAAGACTTATCACTAGTCTTGAATTCAGTATGAAAATACTGACAGAAGACAGAGACACAAAATCAAGAATCCAGACCATCGCCTGTCATAATAATTTGTAGTAGTAGGGCAGTTCTTGATTGCGTAATTTAATTAAAAGATGAATGGAGTTATCCAACATTTCCCCTAGTGGCTCTTTTTGAAGAAATGTTTTACAAGCAAAATCATGTAGCAAAATAAAGCTAAACCAGGACTTGCAGATGAAGAACTGATTTGTCAGATAAAGTCATGGTCCCAGGTTAATTTAGATCAGTATATGTAACAAGAATCTAGCATGAGAAAGCACTTTCTAATCTAGCAGCCTTTTTTTTTTTTTTTTTTTTTTTAAAGAATCCCCTGAACTATGTGCTTATTTATCTAGTAAGAGACAACAGATAGAAAATGTATCACTTACTCATAGCTACATTCTTTTTTTTCAGCAGAGCCATTGGAGACAGTCTACCTGAGGCTTCCAACTTCCAGTGGGAAGTGTAAAATAGCAAGTTGTCTGTGTCTGACAAGTTGGGAAATTAAGATTTGGACCAAACACAGACATCTGAATAAATGGGTGGTCTACATACTCATTGACTGCAGAAAGTATTCTCATTTTCCCCTCTGGAAGACTGCATTTGCTGCAGCTGACATGAATGAGATGCAGCCATCCAAGAAAACATTGCTGCATATTTTAGCACCAGTTGCAAAGATAATATGAAAAAAATACGAAAAAAAAAAAATTGTAAAAGTATCATCAAAATGATACAAGCTTCCATTCCACCCTCGCAAGTAGTAGAGCCCTAATCATGTAAGAGACTTAAACTTGAGGACTGTCAGTTGCAGGGTGTAACAACCGTCATCCTCTGTGAGTCACACAGAAAAGACCTGCAACACATCTACTGATGAACTACCTCTACTCCTTAGAGACTGTGCAAAATAGTGTTTTACAGGAACATTCTGAAAGATCAATGAAATGAAATCCCAGCAGAGAAAAGAGACAGATTCACATTAAACTGGAGATTTTTCTTTGTAGTCTGAACCTTCACCATCTTTGACTATCTTCTAAATATATAATAATTCATCTTTCTTTGAGAAAGAAAGCTCCTCTGTAACAGAGCTATGCTAAATTTTCTGTGAAGACTAAGAAGTCTACTGAAAAAAAGGGTAGAATTTCAAGATCCAGGGAATGGAAGAAATAATGTACCATGATGAAAAAAATGTATAAGGAATAGTATTTCACACCCCAAAATTTAGAATATTCCATCAAGCTCTTTTAAGTTTACTTAAAAGATAACTAGTTTTTTACTTAAAGATAACTAGTTGCTGTCTTATGCCTTTGCCAGTCTTCCTTTCTGATTATATAGGTCATCATAAAGATTGAGAAAAAAAGGAACAAATGTGAATTCTAATTGTAGGAATAAGTTAATGGTAGCAATAAGGTTGATTAAATTAATATTATTTGCTCTAAGCTATCTTCCAAATCATAATGCAATCATAATGCAGACACTGCTGGAGGTTTCCCACTCACCTAGTTGTACTGAATAAAATAGGTTTAGATCCTTTTAGATCACAGAGGAAAAATTTAATCATTTATATGTCTCCAAGTGGTGTGGCAAAGCCCTACATCTTCCTCTCCATCTGGCTATAGTAAAAAGTGGTCTGGTTTTGCTGCTTTCTCATTTGAGATGTTTTATGTCCCAAGTCAGTCATACATTGTTCTAAAAATCTACATACCGCAATTCTACTTCGCTGTTATTCACAAGCTTATCTTGCTCCTTTTTTGCCTGACATGATTCCTGCAGAGTAGCAACCAGAACCTAGGCTGTAATTAGTCAGCCACCTGGGGCTGCATAGGCGAAAACAAGAAAATCATCGCTGCTACACAGCACAGAGTATAGTTGCCTCTGAGTCAAGAAGAATTCGGTACAGGAAATCAGGTATAGAACAAGTTCAAGAAACGTAAGTTATGTACAGATGGGTAATAAGGGTTGGCTTTGAGGGTCAGCTATCTTCAAGATGTCCCGTTTAAGAATACCTGCACAATTTTGTCCGTCACCCATCAATATCAATTGATAAAAGATAATACATGAACAATACTATAAGAATGTTTTATACTTCCATTCAAAACTGTAGCAATATTAAGAACATCTACGGGTCTTTGTTTGAATTTTTCTATGTTCATTCACTGTTACAGTGAACCTGTTCCATTTGAATTAACAGATTTTCTGCTTGCTTTGTAACAGTAGTTCATTCTACTGCATAAATTAAGACATCAGGGAAGCATAACAACCCAATCAGTTAATATGCTTAGTGGCTAGGCTATCTAGGACCTATGTATAAGCAAGAGAAAGAGAATAACCTAGTGAATGATTTGGGACACACAACTTTGGCTCCTATCTGAAATTACTCCCTGGAATTACTCTCTGTCTTTCAGTTGTATGTGTGTACACTAGCCTCCAATCTCTAAGTGCTCAAAGCTGGGTGGTATGAAACTTCCTCATGCTTTAAAGCAATTCATAAAAAGGAAATCTTCTGCAGTCTTAACTCTGCATTTCAAGTCCGAATTTTTTTTTTTTATGATTGTTGATTTGTGACTTCTTAGGTTTAAGAATGGGACAGGGGGGTATTTTGGGGGAATTTTGTGCAGTGGCTGCTGTAGTATGGCCTGGTGGTTAAGTAATGTTGTTAGGCCCAACGGTAAACATATGCTATCAGTAGTCTTACCTCCATGTTGAATTTTGCACAAAACCTCTCGTAGGAAACCCTATATTTCTGTTTGTGGTATCTAAAGAATCAATTCTGAAGAACTGCACTTAACCTGTTTCTGTGAGGTCTCCACTCATCCACAAACCTATCAGTACCAGACCTACTTCTAGTGCTCTAAATGCCTGGTGAGCTTCAAGTCATTCCTATTTAATTATTGAAGGACTGTTTTGAGCAATGACAGCAAAATGTTGCCGCCTTCCTTGACGTACTATGGTTATACCTTGGCCTCATACAGAAAAAGAGGTCCATAGAAGCATTTACATAATCTGGGGAAAATCACTGTGCAGGCACAGTGGACAGTGCTTTACCCATTTCTTTTTCTTGTTGTTGCTGCTGCTGTCATTTTCTATCTATGCTTTTAAACCAATCTCTTGATTCTTCTGACTAATTGATTTTATGGTATCATATCGTTCCAAGTGTATCCTCATTTCCTGTTTCTCTGTTTATATGCATTCTTCTTTTCTTTCCAAAATGCTGAGTCTGTTGCTTGCTTGTTTTTTCCTACTGCCTTTAGTATTAACCAAAGAGTATCACATGTACGGCTCAGAGATGCTGCAGGTAGGAAGATGAGGAAAAGAACTGTGAGAGAAAAAGGAGAAAAATGCATTTTAATTCTCTGGCTCCTGTAATGTTTTGCTTCTACTGCTCACATTCAGTGCTCCACAGGCAAACATATTCTATTCCCAGGATCTCTATAAGTCTCTCCACACAAGATGAAGCTTCTGTCAATCATTCCCTAGTGCTTGGCCCTTCCAAACCAGCATATAAACAACAGTTCCATAAATTAAGGTCCTTATCCTAATTGCTTCTTGAACATGTTTTGCAGAAAATGGAAGTGTTATTCTGTCTCTTCCCACTGATTGTGGACTTGGTTCATTTTAGACGCGTTTTGTTGTTACCAACAGTAGGTAAAGAAAACTAAGACAGTGTTGTGCATTTTTGGGTCAGATCAATTAATTCTACATGTAGTCTTATCTTGTGGCAATCATTTTAGTGCCTGAATGCCTCTTCCAGTGCATTAAGCAATGCAAAAAAGTGTGTCACATGTTTGCCCTCTCAGCTTCAAGAATTTGTCTATTTAAACGTTTCATAATCGGGGAAAGTATAGGTTTAAGGGTTTTCTTTTGTTTTCATTTTTAATAGATATTAAAGTGTATTAAAAAATAAGATTTACAATCCTTTAGACTGACTGGATCAGTCAGTGTAAATTTTGTCAACTACTTGTTAACTTTGTCCTTGTAGAAGTCCATTGAGTTAGTCAAGCAAAACTGTTGGACACAATTCTCATCTAGTTTTTCTCAGTAACATCAGGCCAGGCTAAAGAGAATTTATATATAACTTTCATATAGAAAAAATTTCCAAAGGAAGTCCATTCAGAGAATATTAATATTGTATTGTTCAACTTTAAGAAAGGAAATGAGACTTTTTGAGGTTTTTTTCACTGATTTCTGAAAAATACGTTGATATGTCTGTATCTGTGTTTTGCCCATAGGAGTTCAGAACTTAGCTAATGCTGTCCTAAACCAAAAAGCTCATTGAAAATGTATTGTATATTATTTACTTCTCCTATTTGTAATGTAGGATGATAGCTCTTCAGGAACATGTCATGCAGCTCAAGTGATACTCATGCTTTGCATAACTAATGGAGAATAGTCCAAGGGATTAATTAGTAAACATGTCACAGGCCAATATCTGCAATTCCAGCTAGGTCCCATCTGCATATTTTGGTGCTTGCAGCTACTTATGTATTTGAAAATAAGACACGGATTTCTGTGTCAAATATGGTTTTTTGCATTATTTGCCCTAAATATTTTAAAAAACTTTTGCCTAGAAACAGCTGTGGAAGTGCAGAGCTGTTATAAAATATATAATTTTTTAACCTTCTGCCATTAATACTTGAATATATTTATACAGACAAAGTAATAGAATACTGAATTTCTTTAAAATATAGTTATT